>PVKS010002099.1:0-51724 GCA_004027875.1 Aplodontia rufa
TCCCCTTCCCTTTCCCCTTCCTCTTCCTCCTCCTCTTCCTCCTCTTCCTTCTTCCTCTTCCTTCTTCTTTCTTTTTTTTTTGCTATAATTAATGGTAATTGTGGTAATCCCAAAGGATAATTGAATCGTGAATCTTCAGAGAAGCTCTAGTACCCTCATTCTGTTAATGGAACATGAGAAGATGGGGTGACTGGAACAGGATAAAGCATCTAGCCTGAATCTATGAAGCAAAATATTTCATTCATTCATTTTAGTAACGTGTCTTAAGCACCTACCATGCGCTAAAAACGTATCCTGGTGCTACAAGTACAGGAGTCAAAGTACATAAGCAAACAACACAAAAATCTCTGCCTTTTTGCAGTTCATATTCTAATGGAAGAAAGCAGAGAATTGAACATTCTAATAAGAAGCATATAGGGATACCAGGTGCTCTGAAGAAAAATAAAGCAGAGGATGCACAGAAGGTTCTGTGTGCACTTGTAGAATGACTTAGTTCTCTCTAAGGAAATGATACTGGGATCTATGTAATGTGAGGGGGATATGCAGATGGAGTGATCTAAGGCAGACCTTGTTCAGCATGTTCAAGGGCAGCAGAGGCCAACAGGTCTAACTAAATTGGAGTCAGCTGGTGGGTGAAGGGCAGAGGATACTGACAGAACCGAAATCAGTCCCACCTGGTAGACAAGAGCAACGATTGGATTGTCTTTTGTTTTGAGGAAGACATGAAGCCACTGGAAGGTTTTGAGCTAAGTCATGATCAGATTTGCATTCCAAAAGAATTGTTTGGGTTAAATGTTAAGAGTCTCCAAGAAGGGACTGGAGCAGTGGCTGAGTGCTTGCCTGGCATGCCCAAGGAGGTAGGTTCCAACCCTAGCACCACCTACACAACGAAGTGTTGAAGCAATGGAAGCCACATGAAAAACAAAATACAAAATTGATTCTCTCTCTCTCTCTCTCACTATCTCACTATCCATCTCTCTTAAAAAAAAAAAAAAAAAGAAGGTCTCCAAGAAGGCATGGGCAAAAAAATGTTTAAAACTTTTTCAAGAGTTTTAAGTGAGACAATGGAAACTTGTGTCAAAAGTAGTGAGGAGTGACTCCATTCAGGATGTATGTTGAAGATGGAGTCAAAATATTTCTCAATGGACTGAATGTGGGATGTGAGAGAAAGATGAGTCAGGATGGTACTATTGTTGGTCTGAACAACTGGAAGGTCTGGGTTGTTACATAATGTGAGGGGAAGAGAGAATGAGTTTTTGAAAAGGAATATGAGGAGTTCTAAATTTGTGTATACCAAGAATGAGGTGTTGATTGGACTTTCTTCTCCCTCCATGGCATGTAGCTGGACCGCATATCTCAGCCTCCATGAGGTTCATTGAGCCTTGTGGCTGAGTTCCAGTCTGCAGAACACAAGCGTCAGTGATGTGTGAAAATATCCCAAGCATGATGCTCTGAACTCTTTCTCCATCTTTGGAGGACTTTCAAAAGAAGGTGAAGTCACAAGACAGAAGGAGCCTAGGTGCCCTGTAACCAGGACCAAGGCCATTTGCTAAGAAGGACTGCTTATTATAGATTCAGAGAACAAGACAAACTTTTGTTGCATGAGGTCACTGCTATTTGTTGGTTTATCTGATACCGAAATTACTTTTTTTTTTTTTTTACTAATTAACCATCTCCACGTTTGACAATTACATTTGGGAATCACCAGTCTTTTGATGGGTGTTAGAGTCACACAAATGGACACGACCTCCAGGACCACTAGCATAGATTAAAAGAGAAGAGGCCCAGTGATTGAGCTTTGGAAATTCAAATATTTAGAATTCCAGGACATGGGAGTAAGCCAGCCTAGAAGCCACAGCAGTCTCCAGGGGAGTAGACAGACAGGCCAATGTGACATCTAGGAAACGACTTAAAGCAAGAATTCCAGGAGAGGGTGACCAACTGTAAAGTGAAGCTGACAGGTCAATAAAGGTAAGGTATTGGCAATTTTATATGAGTAATTTAGTGGAAAGAATAACTTTAGAGTAGTTTATAATACAGCTATGAAACTGGGAAACTTTAGAATCTTTAAAAATAGTACAATTTAAGAAGAAGAGGGTGATACGGAAAGAGTGGTATTCTAAGTGAAAACCCAGTCAAATGCTCACTCTTCCAGGTAATATCTGGTGAAATCCTCACGGCTCATTCCCTGTCTGAACCTGAAACTCATCCACTGACCAAACGTTCCTTTTCTCCTTTTGTGAACAAGCCATTTTCCGAGTAAAAGACCTCTTTTCAGTTCCTTTTCTCTTTTGTTTTGTGTGAGGTTGTTTTTCACCAAGGACATAGAGGACAGGATGGGTGTTTAAACTGGGGTGCAGGAGATGAATGAATCCAATGTGGTATATTGAACCCTTCCTCCTGTTTTGTCTCATTCTAAATGATGTGAGATGCTATAGGTGATCATTTTATAATAGTTTTAATAACTTTAAATGCACCTTCCCCCCCTACTTCTGGGCACTTTCCTACTCTGCTGTGCTTTATTTTTATAATAAAGTAAATCACTCTGGAAATGTTGCTCTGAGAAGTGCAATGAATTAAAATGAGGAGGCTTGACCCCTCACCCTGGGAAACACGGATGCCCTGATGCCTACTTACTGGCTTAATTTTGCCTGAGTTTTCGTCCACTCTGTTATTGTTGTTTTTGAGTCTCAAGCCTGTCCAATGAATCCTCTCTTATCATAATCATGTAAAAACTCTTTCTGATCATCCTGATACATTTTCAGACTTTTAAGCTCTCCTTCTCATCTTTTCCTCGGTGATCTTCCTTTCTTCCTTCATATAAAGAAGGGCTTTAGGCTTCCTTTTATAAATACAGGCATGGCAGTTAAGTCTGAAGTGCATTCACTGAGCTTGCAGAGTGTACCCTTTGTCTGTATCCAATTAACTGATTAACTGGGGTTCTTTGGAATAGTACTAGCAAACCCAGACCCCTGGAAAACCCAAAGCACATTTGATAGACTATTTCTTAATTAAATTTCAGAAATGAAAAGTTTCTTTTAGATAATGTCCCCTTTTTTTTCTTAAGAGAGAGAAGAACAGTGAAAGAGAGAGAGAGAGAGAGTCAATTTTATTTATTCATCTGGCCTTTGTTTCTATGACACTTAGTTGTGTATGTGGTGCTGGGGTTTGAACCCGGTCCTCATACATGCCAAGCAAGCGTTCCAACTGCTGAGCCAGGGCTCCAGCCCAAGATCACATTTAAAAAAAAATATTTTCTGGTCCATTTTTTATTTTTGTTGTTTGTAGACTTAGATTACATAGTAAATTCTAAAACAGCAAGCAATCAGGTGTTTAATGTGTGCTCTTTGAAACACTGACATGATTCAAAGTTGTTATATCAGCAGCTTACTTGCTAACTAGCATCTTTATACACAGTTTGAAATATAAACTCCTCTTATTTGCTATTACCTCTGCACTGCAGAGGGATCTGTAGCTTTCTGAGCCTTTCTGCCAGTGGCGGCTTGTAGCTCGCGTGTTTCAACTGAATGTTATGGGAGGAGGATGGGAAGGGCAGGGAAAATGGCCATCATGTCCATCCGTGGTTTCATCCCCTGGCAAGATTGAATTTGAACGGTAAATGCCAAAGCCAATATGAAAGTCATCAATGCAGGGTTACAGAAGGGCACCAGCTCGTTGCTTTCTCAAGACCCTCTGTGTTTCAGGTCCCATTTCCAACATAATTCCTGGTGGACAAAGCTCCAACGTTAGGTTGGCTCTTTTACAAAAAGCTCAGGACCAAAATGGGCATCCAGACCCGGACAGCCTTTCTCTTCTGTGGTCAGAAACACAAGAATGTGCAACAGCATGTCATTTCCCCCTGGGTTCCATCCAACTGCACTCTATTGATTTCAGAAAAAGGGATATTACGCACTTTTTTCAATTAAGACCGAAAGTTACGGAGCCTCAATGAAAATATCTCCTATTCAGAATTTATGTGTAGAACCTGGAATGAGGCTGTTTACATAGCTAGGACATCCCAAATAAGAGAGAGTCACTGTGTGCAAGTTCTTACTCTCCTTCTAATCAGTATCAATTCCTTTAAGCAAAAGTGGAGTGAGCTAGTTTCAAACTTGTCCCCAGCCTAACTTTTGCTAATCTGCCACTTTGTGATATAACCTCAATTTCAGATTATTAAAATCACTTATTCTCTCTTGTATCCAACAAAAGAGCTGACCTTCATTGTATGCATATTAATATTCTTTGAATTGTTCATCCCAAAGTTAGCAATATTCCAAATATACTGCTCTTGGATTACGAACAACAAAGTAGGGGCTGGCACAGTAAATGACCTCCTTCCCTCCAAGATGTCAATATCGGAATTCCTGGAACCAGGGTGACTATTGTAGGTCACAAAGTAAAGAGGAGTTAATGATGCAGATGGAATGAAGTTGCTAATCAACTGATTTTAAAGCAGGGAGATTATGCTAGATTATCTAGAAACCCAAAGTGATCACAATGGCATGTAAATGTGCAACGGGGCGGCAGAAGTAGGGAGTGAGACTCAGGTTCCATGTAGTGGTTTTGAGGGTGAAGAACTACGGCCATGAATCAAAGATCGTGGTGGCTCCAGCATCTGGCAGAGAGAGGACACAAATTCTTCTTCAGGGCCTCCAGGAGGAACCTATCCCCCCGACTCTTGATTTTATACCCAAGGAGTCTTGTACCAGACCCCTGGCCTAGAGAACTGTAAGAAAATAAGCTTCTGATGCTTAAGTTGCTATGTTTACAGTAATTTGTTACCAGCAATGGGAAACTAATGCAGGTACTTGTGAGACATATGCATTTATCAGTTTTAAAATCTGGTGATTGCGTTCACTTTTACGTGGAAGGCATTGGGACAGTGGTGATGGGTTCTGTGGAAGCATTTCACTCACAGAAAATGGAACACTTGGAGTAGCAACGTTTCCCTTTATAGCTTGGGTCTCTGAACTTCTTGGCTGTGGGCGCCACCGTGGTAAAAAGTTGGCAGCCAGCAAAGGGTGGGACACATGGCTCACAGTTTGCCTGTCCAACTACAGAAGGTCAAAGTCTCTCAGCTCCCCTTCTTCAACAGGGAACTTCTGCTTCCATTTGGTAATATAATTTCCTATCAACTTTTCTTTTTTTTTTTTCATTTTTTAAAGAGAGGGGGCAATGAGAAAGAGAGATAAAGAGAGAATCAATTTTATTAGTTCCTTATATGACTTATGCTGCACTGACACATCGTTGTGTACATGGGGTGCTGGGGTTCGAACCTGCGTCCTCCCACATGCCAGGCAAGCACTGTGACTGCTGAGCCACCGCTCCAGTCCCTCCTATAAACTTTTTTATGGCATTTTGGTGTCCAATTATTAGACGCTTTCCAAAAATTAGTACTTTTGGGGAATGGAGATATATTTACGTTACAGATTATTCTGTTTTCTTTAGATAAGGTCAGAAAATGGATCAAAATAAACATACACACAGAACAATGAAAAATAGCTTAGGAAACAGTGAAACTGATTTTTAGCAGTTAGGATTGAGAAAATAAAAAGTACTTCTGAATGACAAAATATTTTTGAGGTGGTAATAAGGTCTTTGAAAGCAAATGCATGCTTACCATCATCTGTTAATAGCATCCGAGGGGGGCTGGAAGCGGTGGCTCAGCAGTTATGGCACTTGCCTGGCATGTACGAGTACGGGAGTTCAAACCCCAGCACCACGTACACAACAAGGTCTCAGAGCAGTGACAGCTACATGAAGAACTAAATAAAATTGATTCTCTCTCTCTCTCTCTCTCTTTCTCTCACTGTTCCTCTCTCTTAAAAAGAAAAGCATAAAGGGAAGGTAGAATGGGGAGGAGAGAATGGGCTTTGGGAATAGAGGACCCTGGGTTTGGATTCCACACCTAAATCATTTCCACAGGCCTTTGGAAAGTCTGTCACCAGCTCGGTCTGTGCAGGTCAACCTACAAAGTGGACACATGGGTCTCACTCCAGAGGATCACTGGGCCACTCTACCCAGTGAGCTTCCTGTGTCTCCCTATTCTTTACTTTGAGTCCTAATGTGACTCAGTTGTTTGTCCAAATGTTCTAAAATACCTAGAATGCACTTCCAAATTGAAACTCTCAATCTCCCCCAACATATTCATTTTTGCTTTGCTTTCCCCACTTCTCTTTGACACCCTGAAATCCCTGTTTACCCACAGACCCAGACACCGCCCTACTGTCTTCCTTTACTTAATCTGCTAATCTGGCTGCCAGTCCAATTTATGTCACCTTCTAGTGTTCCTGAACTCAACTCCCTGTTCGCTATCCTTACTTTCTGAGTTCAGATCCTTACCTGGACTGTGCTCATTCCTTGCCAGCTGGTCACCTGCTCTGTTCTTCTCTCTGCCCCTACAAGGATTTTTTTTTCCTTAAAGAGAGAGGGACAGTGAGAGAAAGAGAGAATCAATTTTATTTAGTTTTTTTTCTTGTGGCTTTCATTGCTCCAACTGTTGCATACATGGTTTAAACCTGCATACTTGTGCATGCCAGGCAAGTGCCGTAACCACTGAGCCACCTCTCCAACCCTACAAGGACCGTAATAGCATATAGATGCCCTGCCACTAAAATGCTTCACTTGTTCTCTCCACTTTTAGGATAAGGGTCTTATTCACCTTTTCACTGACTCAGTTTCCACATCTAAATACTACCTATTTAAATGGAGAAAATATTTCCATAGTTCAGAAGTCATTCCAATGTAAAAAATCTTGCTTGAATACTCACTCTACCCATTCAATTGTTTCCCTGACCCCAAATGGTAACAATTTTATATTGACTTCTGTATTTGTTCAGTTTATTTATATAAATAAAATATATACATTGAAGCACCTACATGTAGAAAAATTGTCATTTTTAATTTTTTTCCTCTTTATTGCAGTAAAAAACAAGGATTCAAGTAAAAATCATTTAGAAAAGGAAGAAAGAACTTATTTGTGTACAAATAAGTACAAGGGGATAGCCAGATTTAAAACAGTACAGCCCTTTAGAAAAATACATATAATATTAGCAAATTTATCAGACATAGCTCACACAGAAAAATAGCAATTTTTGCATATGATTTTAATATCTACAAAGTGTTTGATTTGTTTCAGATATCAGTAATGGAAAAGTCAGGGATAAATGACTTTTGTTAGGGTTTCAGCAATTTATGGGAAATATCAAAGGTTTTATTTGAGAGCTGGAGCTGGGTGGGCTCCAAATTTAAGGAGCCTGCATCTGGCAAGGAATTCACTGCTTTTTCAAGGGCAGGAGAATATAATATACTTGAACAAGAGAGAGAGAGAGGGGGAAGGCGCATGATTCTTTCCTTTCATCAGGAACTCAATCTTACAGCCACTAACCCACTCTTGTACTAAAGTCATCAATCCATTCATGAGGACACAGCCCTTGTGACCTAGTCTCCTCCTAAAGATTCCCATCTCTCAAAACTATTGCACTGGGGATTAAGTTTCCAACATATGAACTTTGGAGAACACATTGAAACCATAGCACTATGAATTTCGAAGCCTTCCCCTTCTCCAGTGTCTTGTACCCTTTGCAGCATCAATTCTAAAATAAGTGCAGCTTTAGAACATGTGCCATTGCTCTTTAGCTTTACGCCTTGACCGTGTCATCCTCTCTTTGTGGACTGTCCTTCTCTACTGTTCCTGCAATGCTTTTCTCTGGTCTCTTTATGGAGGAATTGATTTTCATTCCTGTGGTGTTTCCTTCATTTCTGGAACCCATTTCCATCCACAGCTAGGCATCTTGTTAAAAAAAATAAAAACAAACAAACAAAAAACAAAAACCACATGTTGAGCTAACATAGGTCAGTTGTAAGGCCAGGTACAAAAAAGCCTTTGTCAAACGTGTTTGGCTTATAAGGGAATACCATCAATTAAGAATACAGGTGCTCAATCCAATGACAAGTTTCATTTTTCATGTTAGATAATTTTTTTTAACAATGAGACAACTGAAAAGATTTCTTGTATTTCATGCCTCAACCTATCATCCTAAGATGTCAGATACCTTGCTTTTATAGGTCAGTTTCTATTTAGAGTAAAAGCAATGGTACAAATGGTTCTTGTAGCCTCCTAAAAGAAGGGTAAAGCTGGTTTCTCTGCATCCTGAATTATTTCCCTGCCAGAGAACAAAAGGATGTTGTTTGCCTTAGAGAAGAAGGATGGGGGTTATGTGTCTTGTCTTTGAGCATCCAGGGCCTCAAAAAATGCTTGGCATGAGGCATTTGTGTACATTTGTCTTCAGAAAAAATAAAAAAAATTATCCTGTGATTTTAGGTTAATTCCTGCTCCATCTCAACCATGATGTAATGGTGCCTTGCCAGCAGGTGTCGGAAGTCCATGGTAAAGACAGAAAGGTCTGGGCTTTCACCTCCTCCAATCCCATTTCTCAGGTGGTTGAAATAGTAGCTGTGTCCCTAATCTCTCCCAGTTGACAGGTCAATTCTGTACCAGGCAAAGGTAATTTAGGAATGGTTCATATTCAAGGGGTTTAAAATGGGACAGGTTGAGCAGCACTAGACACGTCTTGCAGAGTGGCATGTGACAGCGTGGTTATCTCCACCAGCGATCCCATGTCATGGCCTATTTGTCTCAAGTCATTCTCCAGGGTCTCATTAGGAGTCTAAATTTCCTCAGAGAAAGAGAAGACAGCCAAAAAACATATGTGACTGAGGCAAAATGTCTTTTAGTTGTAATATGGAAGAAAGTAATTTCATTAGATTTCAGGATTTTGCATGCACACATACACACATATGTAAAAATTGTTTAATTTAACATAACAATAAAATGCTTTTGCATCCTGCTCAGAATACACTCAAAGATAGCATTTTGTACATTATTGTCATCCATGTGAGAATTGTCAGGACACTCCAGAGATAGTGGTCTACTGTGAATGATGAGAGATTTAAAACGAAATCTTCACCTGATGGTGGAAGAGACTTCTAAGATATTTTTATGAGCGCTTGGATTTTATAACTCAAAGTTTTCATAAAAATTGGCTTTGAAAGAGAGCAGTTTGAGATCCAATATTTTGACTCCTGCGGTGTCAACTTAAGCAGATTATGAATAATATAAGAATAATATGAGCTTTAGCTTCCAAGGGCCTGGTGCCATGGTTGAGAGGTGCAGATACTTGACAAATGGATGTTGACCAAACTTTTAAGTGTCTAGTTTTGTAATTCAGACTTCCTGCTCACATAGTCAAGATTTATGCTTGGTCTTTCAATGATTCAAGGAAACTTTTTCTAAAAATTTTATTCAGAAATTTGTTGAACAAACAAGCTTCTAATGAAATTTTATATATATATATATATATAAATATATATACATATATTTAAATATATATAAATATATGTATATATATTTATATATATTTTAATATATGTGTATATATATATATTCTGAAAATTAGATTTACCCCCAAGAGCCCCCCTGCAATTACTCACCCTTATCCCTCCCCACTCCTTCCCAATACATTTCTACAAATGTCTTAGGTTGTGTGACATGACATTACACCTTATCCGAATTTAAAACATGATAATAGACCTCCAGGGTCTAGCTCCAGCCTCCACAGATGAGTGTAGACATTCAACCCTTGGTTCTCTGGGTTATGCTGATTTCACTCAGCATGATTTCTTCCATAGCCATCCATTTACCTTCAAAGGCTGCAATATCGTTGTTTCTAATTGCTGAGTATAACTCCATGGTATAACTTTTTTTAGGTACTTTATTACATGTCCAGAATTATGTCACGATGCTAGCTTTTTTAATGGCTAAGCCAATGTTGTGGAAATTGAGACAACCGAGAACATCCCTACCATCAGAACAGAGATAAAGCATTATGCTTGACTAAGGTCTATTTTAGGGTTTATTTATTTAAAAGTAGTCTGCCTTTGAGTCAATTGTAACTCAGAAAGTAGCTGTAGAAAAATATTTAAAATAAACAGTTAATAAATAAAAGAAGCATTATATGCATGATGAGACAGAAAGTTCTGTGGAAAATGCACATTCATGTTTGAGGCTGCAAGACCCTTTCTTGCTAGTTACTGTAGGTAGAGGAACTAGGTTAAGGTAGTGAATCATTACTTCACACTCCTTGGAATGAAATTCTTCACATCCATAAAAATGTGAGTTTTTTTTTCTTTCTGTACTTGGCAGATATGCAGTTGAAACTTCTAAAGCCTGAGATAAGCACACATCCTCTTTATTAGTTAACTAATGAAAGAAATCATAGATATTCCGGTGGCCCATTAGAAAATGCAGATCTGTATTGTCAGAATGAGAAAAGAAATTGTGCACAGATCACTCATATTTATCTCTGGCATGTGGAATTGACGCTGCATCATTTTTCAAGGAGTTCAAAATTCACTATTCTATAAATACACATCCTGGGTCAGGCTGTGGGCACTGCAATATAGACAGATTAGGTCCTTTGGCACTGAAAGAGTTCATGATGTCACCAGCTCTACCAGCCTGGCATCTTGACTGCTGTCTCTGGAAGAGAAGCATTTAGTGGTACAATCCTACACTCCATTACGTCGTATATGATGGAATCCTGCTAGCAGGTGTGTGTGTGTGTGTGTGTGTGTGTGTGTGTGTAAAGTGTCACAGTTAATTCTGATGATCTGATTTAAAAGCACAACATGAAGCCGTTCTTAAGGAAATCCATTCAGTTTGCAGTTGGCACCAGTCATTCACAAGGGTTATTCTTCTACACCTTTGTGAATGTCCAAATTCTCAACTCTGGACAGACTTCTGACTTTGGTCTGACCTTGTTTCTGTTGAGAATCACGTGTTCCCTGTTCATAAGCCACATGGTACACTCTGGGATACTTTTCACAGTCATTGAAAACTTCTCCCACAGGATGGCCACTTTTTCCACATATATGATGATTTCACAAGAATCGTGAGCCAAGGGTGATGATAATGGAAGTGCTGGTGGGTTATCTCACTCCCTGGCTGATTCACTTCCACAAACTAACATCTGTTTCAGGCAAACTATTTTAAGGCAAATTTGTGCTCAATCCAATTACAAAACTGCCTAAAATTTTTCAAATAACTACAGGCAGAAATGTTAACTCTAAACATCAGTGGTCTATCCTTTTAACAATAGATCATCTTTATTCTTCCATTCCTAGGGTCACCCAATCACGCAGTGAAGTGTGAGGCTCACACCCAGCCAGGGCCATCTCGTGCACAGTAGGTTCCTCAGGCAGAACCTGAGGGTGGCAGCACATAAGAATGTCAGGAAGATGATCCTGTGCCTGCTTTTGTACCTCCTCCTGGAGTTAATCCAAGCCTGAATCTCCTACTAGCTTTGAAAGCCACATTCCTACCTCGACTTAGTTCTTTGGGTCTCAGAACATGCAGGCCCTTAAGCCCTAGCAGACACTGTCGTGCTGGGAAGAGACATGTTCTCTTTGTCATTCCTCGTAGGCAGTATTCATTGATACCAGCTGAAGAGATGTCATTGTTCTGAAGTTATAAATGTCACATTGCTTCTCTCCTGAGTATCTTGTTTTATGGCATGTCTGCTGTGGACTTAGAAATGGCTCTGATTTGTTTTGATTTTCTCATGTTTTTCTTTATTTCTTGCAAGCTGGCTTTTTAAAAATATGATGTCTACGGCTTCCCTGCTCAACTTGCAGTCCCAAATACCTTTGGCCAGAGCTGTGCAGACAACCGTGGGTCAGTGTCCCACCAGGTCTGGCTCACTTAGGGACACCCATCACCCAGAAGAAGCACTCTGGAGTTTACTTTATCAAGGATTGAAGCTCCTTTAATTATGGTGTTTTCCTGGGAAAAGAAATCATAGTTAGCAACCGTTGCGTTTTCCTCTGGTTTCGCTAGGTCTCTCATGTTCTAGGAAAATCGCTGCTAAGCATGTTGTTCCTTACATTTACCCCACATGTGGATGGGTCCTTAGGGTCATATGATTCAATCTTCTGATTGTCTTAGCCAAGTAATAGCTTTGTGATGTTAGACAACCTTATTAGTTCAGTTTCAAGGACTATATGGTGTTGAGCTAATACTTGAACTCCGTGTCTTAAGCTCCTCATCAGTAAAATGGAATAGTAACATCATTAATTCATAATTAATGAATCATGAAGGTTAAAAAAGAATGTTGAACATCAAGTATTTAGGACAGTGCTGGTCATATTCTAAACGATGTTCCCTATAATAACACCATTATCTTTATTACTAAACACATTTCCTGACCCTAGACAGCAGAGGGCTCCTTCTATCATTCTATCATGTGTTCTCCTTGCAAAGTATCTTACCCAGGTTTGTGTGCTGTGGTAGAGAAAAAGGGCCCTGAGCTGACCAACAGTGTAGTCCACCTGGATTCTAGACACATTTCACCACTAGTGAGGCATGTGACTTTAGAACCTTAACACGACTTCTCTTGGCTTCCACTTCCCTATACACAACACAAAGAGATGGAAAAACCTTCTGGATCTTTCCCATCTCCAACAGCTCCGGGTCTACGGATATGGAAATAGCTACTCCAGTATAACCAGTCTTGCTTCAGGCTGTCGTTATTCCCTTGGCAGTATTGCTTCAACTTCCCCGAAAGGAAGTTGCTGTTCTCAGCAGCATAGAATTCCATGTCCACTTTTGTGCCTCCTTAGTGGTAAGGTAAAATGGATTTATCTCAACACCAGGGAAATGTGAACGTTAATGAGAACCTATTCTTTGTTTTCCCTGAAAAATTAGATGAGACGAAATGGGCTTATAAATATACTAGGTTGCACTAAATATCATGTTATCAGTGATTGATAGAGGAGCAGAATAGGAGTTTGTTAATAGGGAAAAAACCCTGGATATAATAATTATGAATTGAATTACTAAAAAAAAAATCTGGATTATCTTTCTTACAAATTCTAAAGTAAGACAGGTTAATTTCTCTGAGATGGTACAAGCACAACTCTATCCGGTGGCAGGAGCTTGACAGTGTTCCACCAGGTCGTTCACTTGCTTGTCCTCACTGAGTGTCTGGTGTTTGCCATTGCTGTCATGCAAGACTTCTCAGAACCCCTTCAGGTTCCAAAGTTCTCTGGTTTAGTAAGAGAAAGGAACCCCCAGCATTGTGTCTGCTGCACGGAGCATCATGTGGTGGTCCCTAGTTACAGGACCTGAGAGAACTAAAATAACTTGCTTGGTTTCCCCCAAAAGCAATTTATTTCTCCCTTTTTCAATCTGCTCTGCGTTTGTGGATTTTTTTTTTTTTACCAATTAATGGTTTCCGAAGGGTGTTAATTTTTGTCAAGATTGGGGGAATAGCTTTTAGCTTCGCTCTCAGCCCTGTAAATGTCCAAGGCACAGCTAACTGGCAGTAAGGTATTTACCCTCTACATTTTCACTAGGAAAGTGTGACAGCCATTTTCATTGCCTGGGTAATAATGCAGCTTTTCTTGGACTTCTTGGATGCACTCAGTGCAGTAAATAGCAAAGAGCTGCTGGTGTAATGGAATATTGTAGGAAGTGCCTCAACTTCATCATTTTTTGTATCATATGTGCTATTTGCATTAATATCACATTACAATAAAATTACATAAATGATTATATTTTCAATAAAAATTGAAAATTTTTAAAAAGTCTTTTTTTTTTTTTTAAAGAGAGAAGGACAGTGAGAGAGAGAGAGACAGAATCAATTTTTTTGAGTTTTTCACATGGCTTTCTTTGCTCTGACCCTTAGTTGTGTACGTGGGTGCTGGGGTTTGAACCCATGTATTTGCACATGCTGGGCAAGCACCGTAACCGCCAAGCCACCGCTGCAGTCCTTGAAAAGTCTTTGTAGGACAGCTTTTCATCTCTTTTCCATCAAACGCTAGGATAATCACTTCTTCTAGAATATTTTGATTCTCCATTCTTTTTATACAGTGATGTTTAAATACAATATTATTATAATTATATACATAATGAGCTATACCTTGATGTCAGTGCATGGGTTATAAACTTTATTATTTGAATTAAATTCTAGTTCAAATGAACTAAATTATCTTAGATTGGATAGTAGAAAAAAATCATGAGTCAGTAGGTGCTTTGTAAAGACTATCAATGGCATCATAAATTGTAGCATTTGATAACTATTAAGACATTATCTGTATAAACTTGGCTTCATGGAGTGTGTGTGAACACACCTAAGATGGAAGAGCATGAGCTGGATGGCTACGTAGCTGATATATCCAAGACTTTGCCAAGGAAAGTGAATATGAAAAATAATGAAAAAAGTTACCTCCTTGGGAGTTATTTAGTTTTTGGTATACTGTATGTAATTTTTTTTGAAAAATATTTTTGGGTGATTATTTCTGTATCCCTAGACATTTTTTTTTGTCTACAAAAGAAAAAGATTTATTTTGCTCTTAAATATTGAGACATTACCTGACATGGATCACAACAGACTTGCTAAAGAGTTGTATTGATGAACGTTTGCTGAAGATAATGCAAATTAATGGATGAATCCATTGAATTGAAACGCTAAAGTAAATTTGGACTGAACACTCCTACTGACAGGTTTTCTATGAATAGATCTAAGTTCCTACTATGTCTCAAAAGATTGAAAGTGCAATTCCAAGGTCGAGGTATAATTAATCATCCCTGCTCAGGTTTCTGATGGTGTTCTTGGACTTAGGCTTGATGATCCAATAAACATCAAGTTTTTCCAGGTCATCATTTGAAAGGGCTAACTGGTTGGACTTAACCATATTTTTTTCTTTCTCTCTCTCACCATAAGTCTCATTTGGTCCCTAAACGCAGAAGCATTGTCTCCTTGTATCCCACATGCATCCTCCATGTGTGGGTCCCTCTGATGATTATTCCACAACACTTTTTATCTCTTTCTCTGCACTTCTGCAGTTTGTGGTCCTTCCTTTTCTCTCTCTTCTCCCCACTACTTTCCTTCATTTCTGCACTCCTTCCTTTCATCCTTCCAGAAATATTTATTGAGGTTTCTTACTGACATGTTTGATGCAAGCTGGGGCCCACTTCCTCATCCCAGCAGGCATTTATGAGTAAATAATTCATGCCCACTTGAAACTGGTCACCTGATCAGCATTGTGAAGACAGGAGGCAGGTAGTCCTATCAGGAGTCTGCTGCATCCCTGCAGGCAGGAGATGCTGGTGGTGACACGGAAACATGGGAGAGAAGAAAGATGAATGTAAAAGAAATTGGCAAAACTTGGAGGACTTGGAGACCTCCTGGGAAATAGGAGGTATGTATCAAACCACTTTGGAACAGAGAAGATAGAATTTCTACACTGAGTAACTTAAGACCCAAACGGCTCAAAAGTCCCCATGAACCCTTTCGAATTCCATCAAATAAATTAATTGCTCTCTTTTATCAATTTCCATAACATTATATTGAAATGAAATTACTTGTTTTGGTGTGTTTCACGAAATGACCCTTATATTACATTCACAAAATGTAAAATGTGTGAGTTCCCCAAAGCTGAGACTGAGGTTGTACCTGATCGGCATCGTATCTGCTGCACATAGCACCATGTCCTGGTCCATAGTTACAAGACCTGCGCAGACGCTTGGACCTGGTCTCCATTCAAGACTGTGGGCACCAATAACTCTGCTGTATATTTTTCTTATGTCTAAAGACACACTCCACTTTCATGAGTGTTTCAGGCCACCGTACAGTGTGGATGTGAATTCCTTGAATAATTCATTTGTGTTTTAGAAAAAGTATTTTTATTAGAAAAATAGTTGTAGACATACAGAATAGTTTCAAAGATAGCAGTGAGTTCTGGTGTATCCCACACATGAAATCCTCTTTTATTAACATCTTACATAGCCATAGAATTATTATCAAGATGTAATAATAGATGATAATATAATTAATGTAGTATACATAATTAATGTGAACAATCAATAACGGATAAAAATGCTATTAAATAAACTGTACACTTTTCTCCAAATTTTTCCACTAATACCCTTTTCCTGTTTCAAGATCAACCAAGAAAACTTCAAATTATTTTCATTTTTCCTTAGTTTCTTCCAATCACTTAGTGGTTGGCTACATATATGCAGTAGCTCATTAAGATTATAATGGAGCTAAAGCTCCTTTATGGAGCCTAATGCAAGCTAATATTTTTACTGTATCTTTTCTGTGTTTAGATATGTTTAGACACACAAACACAATTGTGCTACAAGTGTGTACATTTTTAGTACAGTAATGTGCTCTGCAGATGTGTTGCCTAGGAGCGATAGGCTATAGCATATATCCATTTAGGTTTGTGTAAGTGACCTCTCTGATGTTTGTACATGACACAAAATTCCGTAAAGACACATACCTCGGAACATGTCCCTGTCTTTAAGCAACTTGATACTTACTTTTGTTATTTATTTCATTGTGAAGATCGTGGCATGCTTGGCCATAGGGTGTTTTGTTTTTGTTTTTGTTTTTGTTTTTCAGTTAGCCTTAGTGGACTTTTCACATAGTCCATATTTTTTGGGGGGATGGAGTCCAGATTTGAGCACTTTCTTACTTTTTGGCATAGTCAGATTACTCCAGACTCATTTAGTATTTCTCCTGTCCCAGTGTTTTATTCAGCAATTTCTTTAAGAAGCTCTAGTATCTTTTACTGTGGATGTTATTTGATATCTAAGAGCTGAGCACTAAACATGCTGGCTGTCACTAGGGTGTCACTACTTCCAGACCCCGTATAGCAGTTAGGAAAATGTGTCTGTACCCATCACCCATTAGGAAATCCTTTCCAGGATCCATATAGACACTAAAATCTGAAGTATTGGTATATAACCTGTGCACATACTCCTATGTACTTCCAGTAATGTCTGGATTACTTATAAGACCTGATACATGGAAATGCTATTTAAATAGTTGTTATATCACATTACTTAGGGAATGATGATGAAAGAAGTGTGTGCATGTTCATTATGCACAAATTTTTTTTACAAATACTTTCTAGCCATAGTTGGTTGAATTGGTGTGCACGGAACTATAGATATGAAGGGAGGGCTAACTCCGTACTAATGTATGTACATATATTTATTTATATTTCTGTCTTCACCAAAAATCAATTGACTGTATTTGTGTATCTGGGTTCTTTCTTTCTGTTTCAGAGATCTGTATTAGAGCTGAAATAAAAAAAAAAAAACTAGAAATATAGCTCTAATATTCTTTTTTGCTTATTTTGGATTTAAATTAATTTTTTTCCCTTGGTTTCTTGTGGTGAAACTATATGTTTATGATTTGAGTTCATTCTTCTTTTCTAATTAAACATTGATGCTTCAAACTGATCTTTAAGCTCTGCTTTTTGCTGTGCCCTACAAATTTTATATGTTATATTTTCATTTTCATTTGACTCAGAATATTTCAAAATTTTCCTTTAAATGGTCCATGGGCTATTTAAAAGAAGGCTTTTTAATTTTCATATATTTGGGAATTTTCCATAATTTTGGTGTTAATTTGGAGATTAATCTAATTATGGTCTGAGAACACTTTGTATGCTTCTTGTCTTTTAAATTTTTCAAGGTTGGTTTTATGCCCCAGAACGTGGTCTGTTCTGGTGACTGCTCTACGTGCCCTTGAGAAGAATGTCTATTCTGATGCTTTTGGTGGAATTCTGTAGATGTCGCCTTGCTCAACCTGGCAGCTGGTGTTGTTCAGGTCCTCTATATCTCTACTAATTTCCTCTGTCTTATGCTATCAAACACTCAGAGTAGACTGTTGAAGACTGTGTTATGGTTTGAATGTGAGGTGTCCCTGAAAAGCCCACCTGTGACAATCGGGAAGGCTGAAGTGAAATGATTGGGTTATAAAAGCCTTAACCCAATCGGTGAATTAGTCCCCTGATGAACTGGCAACTGCAGGCTGGTAGGGGGTGGCTGGAGGAGGGGTGTCACTGGGGGCGTGCCTTTGGGGTATATATTCTGCATCTAGAGTGGAGTTTCCCTCTCTGCTTCCCACTGTGATGCCTGAGCTCTGCCTACAGGACCCATGCCCGACACCACGGAGCCAGCCTTCCATGGACCTCGGAAACCGTGAGCCCCTAGATAAGCCTTTTCCTCCTAAAATCATCTTATCAGGTCCTTTAGTCATAGCAGCAAAACAGCTGAATAAAACAGATTCCAACTGCAATTGTATTTTTACCTATTCTCTTTTAAGTTTTGTTGGTATTTGACTTATGTGATTTGAATTTCTGGCCAGTTTGGAAACATTACTTACTTAGTACTTTTCCTTCCCCCTGCCAGCTGAATCAAAGAAGCTTTCTCTACTGGTATTCTCACCACGCTTTCCGGTGTACTGGACAGGGTTTAGGGATGGGAATCTTACTGGAGAGTGTGCATCCTGTCCTGCCTCCCTAGGGACTTCACCCTTTTCCACGCCCCATGTTGAGTCTTTACCAATTTGTTAAAAATTTCTTGGGCTAAATCTTTTTACCAACCTACGTCATGTCTAGCAGTGTTTCCTCTAGGTCAGCAAGTCCTGGGTTCTGTCTCTCCCCAAATTTGTCTCTGTTTGGTTGCACTCCTACCCCGGTGTTCTCACAGGTTTGTCAAGCCTTTTCCTTGGGAGGGTCAGGAGTGGTGCTTTCTGGTCCCCATATTGTAATCAGTGTCTCATGGATATTTTGGAGAGTTGAAAATCTGTGTGAGTGGGTGTGTGTGTGTGTGTTTTAAAATTGTATTTTGTTTGTAGCGACTTGTGTTGCTTTGCCGTGTAGCCTCTTGGTTTCCCATGATGTAGGAGTCACAGGTGCCTGAGTGTCTCTGCTACCTGAGTTTCACTTACATCTTTCTGGACATTTCCTCTCCCTGGCTTTTCACGATGGAAAAATGTGTATTTTTCTGCCTTTTTCTTTTTCCTGTACTGTTCTCTGTGCATGTACAATTCCATTATTCTTACTTGGAAATGAACTATGTGTAAATCTCTGTGCTGAGCTTCACTGTTCCGTACAGATTAAATAAGGGTGGCAATGATCTTACTGATAATGGTAGCACATGTCAGTCAATTTCACAGTCTCTCAAGATACTTCTCCAGATAACCTTAGCTAATCTGTCTTCTAATCAAGATGGGTGTTGTGTTTAGGTAATAGAAATCATTCTACTCAGGAGCAGACCAATTTTTTTTTGTTTTAATCACCAAATAGTTATTAGTCACATCATCCTAATAGGCAACCAAAGGATTACTTAATTTCAAAAAGATATGAACTGCAATGCTGAAATATTCAGTAATGAGCATATTCAATACTGAATGCCTATCATTAACTACATTTCATCCAACCTTAAACCATTTGGAGTTTAATTTAAAATTATGAAATTAAAATAACAGAGCCAAAAAATGTTTTTGCATATAAGCAGATCTGAGCCATTGTGCTGGGAAGCAATGGCATAATGGGAATTTATTTTTTAATAGCTTGGCTTGATGAAAAAGGGTCAGAGGAACATGGGGACCCTGTTTTTGCTGCCTGAGGCAATCTCATTTGCAAAACCGTTCAAACTAAAGTCCATCTATCACTATGTAAACAACCTGGAGCAATTTTTTCAGTGTTGATGTGTTTGAGTTTAGCAATCTCAGTTCTGCCTGGTGACATTGAGGCAGTAATTCCTATTGACAGGTCACCTTCTATTGCTTTGTATCTTCTTCTAACTTCTCTATAAAACCAGCATGCATACATTTCCTTTCATGAAGCCCCTTTTTCATCTCCACAGGGCATTTTGGTAGACACAAATACATTAATCATAATTTAAGTGACCTTTTAATAATTATAAGACAATTCAGATACTAATGAAAGACCTTTTTGTTAGTGTACCCATTAATAGAATATTTAGAATAAGAAGAATAGAACTAGGTCAACTTTTGATGAAACGCTGTTGTAAATATTTAAGCATTATCTAGAATTCAGAAACATCTCAGCTCTTGAGGATTTGATGTCACTTCCTATGGTCAGGTAAAAGGTGCCTGGTTACAATACGTGGTTCTGGAAAGATAATTAAATGCCTGAAAGTGCAGATTATTCACTTATTAATGGGTGGTAGAAATTTCTGAGAGGAGAGTATGCGCCTAAAGTGGCTGCCTGATTCTTAACTGTGCTTCTGTCTCTACCCATGAAGGCTTTGGTCACCATGCAGCCAAGGAAGTCATCTTGAGTTCCTGTGACCTTCTTAGGCTCAGGAATGCCCATGATGTCAGTAGAACCAAATGTGAAAACTGATCATCAGAACAGTGTGTGGTGCTGTGGTTTTGCTCTTAACTAGCCCCCAAAGGTCCATGTGATATAGGCTTGGTCCCCAGATTGTGGCACCATCAAGAGGTGGAGGAATCCTTAAGGGGTGTGGCCTAGTGAGAGGAAGGTAGGTCATTGGGGGATGAGCCCTTGAAGGGGATATTGTTAGCCTGGCCCCTGCCTCTATCTTTTTCTCTTTCTGGCTGCCATTAGGTGTGCAGACTTTGGTCCTCCACACATGCCTGACCACAAGGCACTGTGCCACAACAAGCAGAAACAGCAAGGTCAAGCAATTGTGAAAGGAAAGTTCTGAAACAGAAGCTAAGCAAACCTTTTCTCCTTTTAAGTTAATTATCTCAGGTGTTTTGTCTCAGTGATGGGAAACTGACTAACCTAGTTGGTGGATGCTAAACTATTTTGGAAAAGGGAAATTCTTTACGTATATTTGAAATGGTTTTTTTTCCCCTAAGGTTTCAAACATTAAGTGTACTGAAATCGTGTAATAAAAATTGTAAACCCAGTAATCCACTTTCCCTCCTTATTTGCCAAGGGCATGATTCACCTCTCAAAACAGTGCAGATCAGTATAAAGACAAGCTTGACCTGATGACAACGTGGCTCTTCTGATTCCTTGCAGACACATGGACCACATTTATGTTAACAAAGTGTAGTAATTAAGCCAAAGAGATGATAAAATCAGTTAAATTTTAAGAATAAGATTTGGCTTTAAAAATCCAAATGGGGATGATTTACCTGACCAAATAGACTGTGAGTTCTTTTATACTGAATGTATACACATTTTTTCACTCTCATATGTGCCTCATAATATATCCTGCTTTTCGTGAGGGAAAATATGCTCTCCAGATTAAGATAATAATAGTAATGAAATAATAGATTGTTATATTTGTAATCAGTAATTATGTATTCACCAAATAAGTGGCCAGTATCTAGGGAACAAGCAATTATATGAGCTGTGATTACTAAAGAAGTAATTATGATGAAAGATAAGCTCTCCTAGCTGTGCTTTTTTTTTATGACTAGCATTTACATAACAGTTTCGAGTCCATGGAGAATGTTTGTTTGGGTCTGAGAAAACGTGTGTATGTCATGCACAATTTAGTCCAGGAAACCTTGGCATTCAGGATGTGACACTCTTAATTTTGACTATTCGATAGCTGTTGGAACGACTCTGGCTTACTATGACTTTTGTATGGCCTGGGTCTGATTCATTTACTGCTGTTTTTGTTCTTTCTTTTTTAAAGACAGAGGGACAGTGAGAGAGACAGAGAAAGAGAGAAACAACTTTATTTAGTTTTTCACACGGCCTTAGTTGCTCCAACACTCAGTTGTGTACGTGGGGCTGGGGTTTGAACCCGGGTCCTCCTGCTTGCCAGGCAAGTGCCACCGCTCCAGCCTTTACTGCTGTTTTCTGTGCAAGAATCTAGACTGCCTGGCATCATACCCCTGTGTTGCTGGAGCAGACATTCACGGTCTCTTGTCTAGTGGGAGAATCAAAAAGAAAAGCATTGCTGCTATGGACCATGATACAACTAAGAAAGCATAGCAAATATGTGGATAAACTACACAGGGAAATTGTAGAGTGAAGGTGTTTTTGCAAACTTGAGGGTTTTCAAAGTTCTCAGAGAGTGAACCTGTGACTATGTAGGGGCTTCAGTAGACTTGCTAGGCTTGTGAACGAAGTTGAGTAGTGTTCTTCTCCCAGAAATATGATCATCTGTGTGATCAAGATCTAGTTTTAATTGGCACAATGCGACATGAAAACTTTAGAGACAATAGTATTAAAAAATTCTATTCAGCAAAAACTACATTTCTGGTAGATTTTAAGAATGTTATTATTTTCTACTTGCCTCTGCTTGGGGTTACTTTGAATTTTTTCTTTTTCTATTTTTTTTTAAAGAGAGGGAGGGGAAGGGGGGGAGAGAGAGAAGGAAAATGAATCAATTTTATTTATTTTTCATGTAGGTGTGTATGTGGTGCTGAGATTTGAACTTGAGTCTGTTAACCTCTGAGCTATCACTCCAGCCCTTGAATTTTCTTAACTCATTCATAATACTTGGTTTTTAAATCATTTTTTTCTTTTTGTATTTTTTAGCTCATTTATAATTCTATTGTGCTTATTCATTGTGTACATAGAGCAAATAAGAGCTATAACAGGAATAGAGAAATGGAGTTAATAGGACCAGACCACCATTTGTTAAATAATATGGTGGGTCAAAATTTGCATGGAGGTCACATAAAGCAGGTCCCTGAGGCTTATTTACTTATAGTTTAAAAAAAATCATGCTTTTAAATTTTAAATATGTGAACTGTCTTTCACAAATATTCAAGGATAGGATTTTCTCTATATGGAAATGTAAGCATTTTCTTCAATACGTACATACTTTTTAAAATTTTTGTTTCTTGTAATGGAAATAACAATCAAAAATTAACTTTCATCTAGTGCCAGCCTCATTTTTTTAAAAAGAGTGGACAATTTGTTGAAGTAATGCTGTTATTTTGCTTTGTAAAGCAGACATTTAAGTAGACTTGGGTTTTGAGTCATCGGAACTCATAGGACTGTGTACTGGAGTTATAGCTAGAATCAAATCTATGGAAAATGTCTTGTGACTGACTTCCTTTCACACTTGCTTTATAGTGTTTCATGTCAAGGAGCCAGGCTGAGTGTCTTACTTTCTAGACTTGACCATTGAATCAGTTTGGTTTGATATGATCTATTACTAATTTTACTTTATAATGGAAGAAATTGAACTTATCAAGTAATCATTCATTTCCCTTAAAAAAAACAAAGTCTGAGACCTAATATGGTAGTTTGCAATTTGTCTAAATCGGTCACCAAAGAGTGAGAGCAAGACCTCAAATTGAGAGCAGACCATTTTCCAGGGTGTATTCTCACACATTTTTTATGCTTAAAGAAGAGCATTGTCTAAGGTATTTCCCTAATTTATCCAAACAAGTCTGTCCCCAATAAACAAGAGAGAAATGTTTAAATTTTTTTGGGGGGTCTAGGGTCAAATCACTAGGGTTTGAATCACCATTCCATCACTTTCTAGACAGGTAACAAAATTCTGACTGTGCTTATTGAATTGGATATGTTATTTGAACTTACTAAGCCTCAGTTTCCCTATCCATAAAATGGGAAGAATAATAATGGTACCTACTGAAGAGTTTTTGGGAAGACAAGCCAAGTTAAAGTCCTTCACACAGAACCTAGCTCATATCAAGTGCTCAATTAATGTCACTTAGTCAATTAACAGGGTGGAGCACCATTTCTGTGTTAGGCGATGAGATTCATAAATCTTTTCTGCCATCTTGATTTCAACTAGAAATTTAAGCACACAAGTATTATTCTAGATCCAAGTTTGATGAAAGTATTGGAATCTTCAGTGTTCTGCTAGGTCTTGGACTATGAGTTAATTGTGATGTCAATGGAATTGGGGTCACTCTTAAACATAATTTCAGTTTTTTTCTTTTCTTGAGAGTGAGCATACCTAGGTACACAACCAGGAAAAGAGGCTAGCATTGTTGACTATGTTTCTAAAACAGTTTCAAAGGTGCAAATGTTCTGAGGCATCTTAAGAGATGAGTTACAGATAAGGGCTGAGTTACAGCTAAAAGGGAGCAAAAGGTTTTGCTGCGTTATTGCACAGTAGGGTTTACTACAGACCACAATAATGTGTTACACATTTCAAAAAGCAAGAAGAAAGGATTTTGATAGTTTTCACCATAAGAAAATGATAGATGTTTGAGGACTCAGATATGCTTAACCTGACTTAAACATTGCACGGTGTATACATGTATTAAAACATTGCATGCTACTCATTTTGTATGTACAATTTTTATTTTTTATGCATCAGTTAAAAAACAAATTACGGGGGCTGGAGCAGTGGCTCAGTGGTTACGGCGCTTGCCCGGCATGCGTGAGTACACGAGTTCAAACCCCAGCAACCCATGTACACAACTAAGTGTCAGAGCAACGAAAGCCATGTGAAAAACTCAATAAAAATTGATTCTCTCTCTCTCTCTCTCTCTCTCTGTCCTCTCTTTAAAAAAAAAAGAATTTAAAAAAATTACAATATTCAAACACCAGTGCCTACTAAGCACAGCTGGTATGAATATGTATAATTGCCAGGGTTGATGTTTCCTATTTACTGTTCTCTCCTTTCTGCCACCATTTGGTTGTGATACTGTCTATGCTGCATTTGTATCAGTTTGAGTCCCATATTAGGAAAAGGAGGGAAAATTAAAACTGGGTATCCACGAAGCCTGAAAATCCACACAACGGGCACTTTTATTGCCTTCCAATTAACTAAAACCAGATTCCTTATTCCTTAAAGAACTTTGGTTTTTTTGTTCAGAAAGGTATTCCTTTCCAGCAATGCAAAGACTCACCACTCTCTTGCACAGAGACAAGTCTAAAGGGACCACGCTGTGGACTAAGCCTACCTGAAACAGACGAGCTTTGCTCTGAACAGTCAGCCCTCCATATCCATGGATTCTGCATCAATGTGTTCAACCAAGTTCAGATCAACAATAAATGGGGAAGGGGATGGAGCGCTGGCTCAGCGGTTACAGCACTTGCCTAGATTGCGCAAGTATGCGGGTTCAGACCCCAGCACCCACGTACTCATACTCAACAAAGTGTCAGAGCAGCAAGGACCACATGAAAAACTAAAATAAAAATTGATTCTATCTTTCTCTCTCACACACTATTCCTCTCTCTTTAAAAAAAAAAATCAGCGGGGAAAAACACTGTATCTGAATTACATATGTAGAGGTATTTTTCTTATCTATATTCCCTAAATAATACAGTACAAATACTATCTACATGACATTTACATTGCCTTAGATATAATGAGTAATCTAGAAATGATATAAAATATAATCAAAGCATGTATGCAGGTTATATGCCATCATTACACAATTTATATGTAAGGAACTTGAGCGTTCCAAGGTGGGTCTTAGAATCAATCCCCACCAATACCAAGAGACAGCTCTAATTATATTTATCTATATTATATATTTATAATCTTTATTTATTTATTTATTTTGGAGAGAGAGAGAGAGAGAAAGAAAGAGAATCAATTCTAGTTGTGTTTTTATATGACCTTTGTTTCTCTGACACTTGGTTGAGTGTGCTGGGGTTTGAGCTCAGGTCTTACATGTTCCAGGTAAGCACGTGATCTGCTGAGCCACTGCTCCAGCCCTTTATCTGTATTTACAATCTTGTGAAATGGACTTTTATTGGGTTGAGTTTTTGAATGGAGCTCATGAAAGTTTGTCCTTCAGGGATGTTTGTACATTTTTCATTTACTCAAAGATTTGGGAGCAGAAGTGGGGTTGAAATGGCTGAGCGTGGAGGAAGAAGTACTATCAAGCTCTGTGCTCACCACTTAGAATATTCCATGCCTAATGAAATAAAGGAAATCATCTCTGGCTTTCAAGGATTGTAGTAAAAGCAGGGTAATTCTTTGCCAGTGGTCATAGCTATATGATGAAGAAAGAAATATTTCTTTTCAAATCACATGAGGTGGAGAAAGAGGCCAAATTTCATTCCACAGTTCTGTTTCTCAATGTTTCCAAAACTTTGATTTTACTTGGCTATACTTCATGTAAATTCCTGAGCCCACTAGTGAAGTAGTGAATCAGAACATCCAGGTGACGGGCGCTTAAATTTATATTTTTAAAAAGAACTGGGCTCATTCTTCTGATCATTTAAGTTTAGGAGAAATTGCTAAGAGAGTTTAGATAAAAATAAAATAATACAAATACATGTGAAACAGAATCATAATCTTGAAAGATTACAGGTGATACCTTACAATAGAGGGTCAGGAATCTTCAAATTTTTAAAAGTAGATTGTTTTCTAGACCAACAGCAAATTAATAATAATAATAATGATACATTTTAACAATAATAATAATTATCATTGCTGGAATCCAGTTGGTTTACGTCAGGAAGACACATCTGTGACACGCAGGCTTGACAGCTGTTATTTTTTAGTGATATTGAACACAGTGCTTCTTCAGTCTTTGGAATGCAATAGTATAGGATTAGCCTTTTCCTTCACTTTACCAATACTTCTCAAAAGGTCTGACCTTACTCATAATATCAAGCGTTTTGCTTTTTGCCCTCCACAGAGGGCTTCCACACAGAACCAAGGTATGGTGGCACTGATTGGGTCAGCTGTGTGTCCTAGTCTTTCCTAAGATTTAGTCATGGCGCTCCCCTTAGTGTATAGCTTTGTAGGAAAATCCCCTTCTATGCTTTAGGGCCTGGGGTGAATAGGGAGGCTTCTGGGGAATCCGTCTCTGTGTGGGTGTGCCTTCTCTCTGTGTGCTGAGTGAATCTCCTGTACACCCCTCCTCTAGCCACCTTGGGTCCCCTGGCTTTGCCACCTACCTGGAATGCTTCCCCCCCATCTCCTGCCGCTGTGCTGGTCCTAGAACTCGGCTCCTAGAAGGGCTTGTTGGGTGACCAGCTCTGTGTGCTATAATGTCTGTTTAATTTATACATACTGACTTTGACTCTTGAGTTGCATCTGAAATCAGATCTATGCCTTTAGGCCTTTGGATTTCACTGATCTGTTTCAACCAAGGAAGCACCCTCTGACTTTCACTGAAGACCCCTGTCTGCTGCTAAGGACCTGTCCATTCTTTATACATGTGGTCATTGCAAGTGTCCACAAATGTTAAACGTCCAAGTAAGCAGTCATTATCTATCCAGCCATACGTAAACACGCAAGGGTCCCTTAGGACTGGGGGGTGCTTCTGTTTCCCAGTTTGTTCTTTATTCCTTTCCTCCCTCCTTCCTTCTTCCTTGACCCTTCCTTCCATTCTCTGCTTCTCTTTATGTAAATTCTTGCAAAATTCCTTAAATTTGTTGAAATCTTTGTGTTGCCCATTCTAAAAGAAGTAGAGCCAAAATTGACTTGGAACATAAACCCTCTAAATTACCTTAGGAAGTGTTTTATTTTCCCCATCAAAATATTAAAAATTGGTAACTCTGGTGCTTACACGGCAATATTTTGTATAATTTTGAAAATGAACAAGTAGGCTTTGCTTACACAATGTTTTATATTTTGTTGATTTTGCAAAACAAAACCTAGTGGATTAAAAAGAAAATCCAGCATTTTCTTATGAGTAACAATCTGAAATACAGTCTGCGAACAACTGGAGACTCTTGGGTTATTGGTCAGATGCTGGGAGAGAATTCCACTTTTTTCTGTTGTTAGCCACATAATAGCTGGTTCTGTGCATGTGAATTGTGCACAAGTAAAATATAACAGTAACTGAGGTTTATCTCTAAGTGTGAGGTCCTTGTTCTAATTTGTGGGGCAAATGGGAATGAGAACACTTGAAATCTAACACATCTCTGTTTGCAGGAAAGGGTGAGAGAGATCTCATTCTGCAGTGGGGTGGAAGTGGGGTCCTGGGAGCTGGGAGACACAATCTGGTGCTGAGCTCTCTGCTGGCATGTTAGAAGTGTCCCCAAGCATACCCAACAGGGGACTTTCTTGGTCTGACTTCCTTCTCCACCACTTCCTCTCCTTTCCCCCTGGTGAGATGAAAGGAAGCTGTGGAGATGGGGGTGTTCGTATCAAGGGGGACTTAAGAGACAACTTGGGATGAAAATATTTCAGTGTGTGAGACCTGCTTAGAACTGCATTTCCCATCCCCCCGCTAAGCCATCACCAGGGACACTTAGCTTGGTTTCTCTGCACCCCGCTTTCTCCTTCTTAACTCCGGGCAGTCTGTGATGACTAAATATGGATTTGTTTTCTCTTCAATGGCTTCTTTGCCTTTTGCAGGCTCCAGCCTCTCTTCACATCCCAAGATTTGCCCTAACCCCACCACCTTCATCCGCCTCTCTCCCCACTTGTAGAATGGCTAGGACATTTCCCCCTTGTCCGTCAGTCCGTCTGTGCCCTTATCTGTACCTTGTCTTCAGACCCTGCCCTGGGTAGCCCTGGGTGTGGACCCCTGAGGACTCATTAGGGCCCATGTATCCGCCTGACCGATCCTCTCAGGAGCAAGTTGCTCTAGTTGCTACCCCTGTGGTGATTAACAAGTGCTCCATGCCTGCAGAAGTGAGAGTCCCCAGGTTAGAAAGGACCCCAGGCAAGGGGCTCAGGGGTCCCAGGCAAGATGAAGCCACATCTGTATGATCTTCTTAGGACCTCAAAGGGCAGAAGTCCCCCCAACTCAAGTCTTCAACCCTGGCCGTGGCCAAGCTACCTGGTACTGAGTGATGCCAGATGCCAGAGTTTGGGGACTCCGGCTATGAGAAAGACAGAGGTGTGCTTCAGACCACCTGGCTGCCTGGCAGGTCTTTCTGTACCTCCAAGTTGGACAGCTGTGCCTCCAGCATTTCCCAGAGACTGAATGTGAGGCCTCCACGGCTCCTTAATGGTCTTGTCCCATCCTCCCATGGGGGCCCTCCCCATAACTCCAGATGAGAGTGCCCTGTGCAAGATGCCCTTTCCTGCCTGCATGTGCCAGGCACCTCACACCTTTACTAGTGGGCAGGGCTTGCTCTGTCACCAGGCTGCTCTCCTGAGCAACTAGGTAAGAGAAGGTCTGATGTCTCTGATGACTTAGAGAAAGAGGGGTTTCTTAGCTCCATGGCATGTTCTGGCTCTCCTGCAGATTGACTTTGTGTCCCCCAGAAGTCACTGAAATGACAAATCTTTCAGCCTTGCAAGATATTCCTGGAATATTTCTGTCAACTCCCCATGAACCCTGATGGAGGTGCCAGTCCTGGCTGCTTCTGGTAAATGGGAGGGCTGAGCCACCTAGGGGGCTCAGAAGCCAGACAAGTAGCCATCCTTTTTCTCTGGCCAGGTCTTGGGCTTAGTACTTGTAGCATTTACCCCAATTTTCTGTCCTTGTTCTTTCTTTAGTTACCTTGCGGTCACCAATCAGCCTAGAGGTTCTTAGCATACTTTAAGGCAATAGGCTTCAAACTAGTATAAACATGACTTGGAGGACCATGATACTTTAAAAGTAATCTACACAGCTCTCTCTTTCCAGTACTCTTTAGAAAAGAGAGAGAGAGAGAGAGAGAGAGAGAGAAACAATTTTTATTTAGATTTCATGTGGCTTTCATTGTTCTGAGACATTGTTATGTACATGGTTCTGGTGTTCGAACTTGTGTACTTGCACATGCTGGGCAAGCGCCATAACCACCAAGCCACTGCTCCAGCTCCTCCAGTACCCTTTTCATGGCCAGTCTTTCCCTCTTTCTTAAAATTAATTTTAAATGATACATAAAAATTATACATTTTAATGGGATACCATGTGATATTTTGATTTCTTATATATATATAGTGTTATCAGGTTAAACATGTACCTCCTCAAACATTTACCACTTCTTTAGGGAAAAAGCATACAAAGTCCTTTCTTTCAGCTTTTTGAGATTCATAATATACATTTGCTATCTGTAGTTATCCTACTGTGCCTATGTAACTACAGCATATTATCCCTTGATCAACGTTTCCTGTCCTTACCTATCCTTTGCCCTCTCCAGACTCTAGTAATCACCATTCTGTTCTAAACTTACATGATATCAACTTTTTCAGATTTCACATGAGTGAGATCATGTATATCTGGCTTTCTATATCTGGCTTATTTCACAACATAATGAACTCTGGTTTCATTTATGTTTTTATGAATGAGAGGATTTTATTTTTATGGCTGAATAGTGTTCCATAGTATATATGTACCACAGTTTTTATCCATTCATCAGTTGATGGACATATAGGTTGTTTCCATTTTTGTCAATAGCACTGCAATGAACATGGGAATGCAGATGTCTTTTATCAGACTGATTTCATTTCCTTTGGGAGTATATCCAGTAGTGGGATAGCTGGATCATAAGTTAGTATTATTTTTAGCTTTTTGAGGATTCTCCATACTATTTTTAGTTTTTCATGTGACTTTCGTTGCTCAGACACTTTATTGTGGAAGTGGTGCTGGGGTTTGAACCCACATCCATGTGCATACTGGGCAAGCGCCATAACCACTGAACCACAACTCCAGCCCCCACTCCATAGTATTTTTGACAGTGTAAAAGGATTCCCCTTTCCCCACAGCCTTATTGTCTTCTTTGTCCACTTTAAGAATGATACAACCGTTTGGAACACTTCTATAGCCCTAGAGTAGCAAAAACCTCCCAGGTGTCAAATAAAATGATGATTCACGTATTATCATTGAAAGAGATCAGTGTTACTAAGAAATGGGTAACAATTTGTAGCTAACACATCTTTTTACAAGCTAGCTGGTTTCCAATTCTTTCCTTCAATAAAACTAAAGGAGAACCTAATCAAGCTGTCAGGTGATACACTATTAAAAATTAAGTTTCATGATGGATGACTTTGTGGTTTAGGGAGTATAACTTGGAAGGAGTACAACAAATTGAATAGATCACTGTAAACAGATTCCCTCTGTTCCCTTCTATTTATATGAGAAATGTTTTTAGTATTTAAATTCCAAAACACAAATGAGAAAAAAAATTGACACTGACCTGTGTCCGTTCCAGCAATAAATAATCCTCATACATAAATACATGAATTAACAAAAAGCATATTTCTCTTATTGTCATCTAATTTTACTCTTAATATTAATAATTACCTATCAAAAGTATAACATTACATTTTGATCCATCGCATACTAATAATAACGTAATAAAACAACAAAGAGCTATATTAACATTTAGAGATCTATGGTCAAATCATTTTCTTCCATTTTCATTTTAATTTGTATACATATGTTTTCATTTCAGAGAAGTAGATAGCATGAACAAGTAAACTTTAAAAATAAAAATATATTTCATAAACCTAAAATAATAATAAATTATGTGAAATGGAAATAAAAATTCAAGAAGAAAGATAAGGCATAAGATACACTTAGTTGATTAAAAAATATCTACATATTTTTAAAAAGGGAAGACAACAATGTAGCTTAATATTTACTCTCCTGTAAATATTAAGATAAGAAGATAAATAATACTAATTATACTTATGAAATCATTTAATTCTGGGAAATGCACAATTATATATATTTAAGTATATTACGTATGTATATATAGAGAGAGAGAAGGAAAGAGAGAGAGAGATGCATTTATCTCTGTTATAGGGGGAAACAGAAGAGTCCAGAGACTGGGGTGTGGGTGATTTGGGGGTGATTCTGGATCAGGATCTGGGCAGATCATATTGTTACTACATATGCATTTATGATTGTACAACAACACAGCTCCTCAATAAAATTTTAAAAAGGGACAATTTTGGCTCAGTTTCCTTAGATGTTTAGAATTCATTGTAAACATTTTAAAAGATTAAATAAAATTAAAATTGAAAACAGCATCAATTTTTATAGCCTTTCCAATTTTTAGGGCTTGCACAGTAATGAAAAAGTGTAAATTTCTACTTCTAAGTGTTAAAGGAGCCATTCAGCTTTCACAGTTCCTTTAAGTGTAACAAGTATTTGAAGACTGCTGTCTAAGTGTGTGACCCTGGTTGTTAAAGGACCCTGCCAATCAAAGCTATGGAGAGAGACTTCCATACTCAGGATATCACAGTTCAGGCCACACCCCAAGTCAGCCAGATCAGAGTTTCTCTGCACAAGGTTCAGGAATCTGTGTTTGGATGCATCTTCCCAGGCGAGTCAGGGTGGTTTAAGAGGCAATTTACACCTACTCCTTCAGAGTAAACAGGGCAACCCCCACTTGATCAGGCGGTTACGCATCTTTCTCTTTTATTGGTGCATAATGATTATATAGAATAGTGAGTTTCATTGTGGCGTACTTCTACATGCATTTAACTTAATTTGATTGATTTCATCCCCCAGAATTTCCCTCCTCTGTCTTCCTTCCCTTACGCTGACGGCCTACCTTCTATTTTAATGTTGTCCTCCCCTCTCCCCACTCTCTAGCTTCCACTCATGAGAGAAAGCATGTGACCTTTATCTTTCTGAGTCTGGTTTGTTTTGCTTAACAAGATACTTTCCAGTTCCATACATTTTCCTGCAAATCAGATCATTCACTCTTCTTTATGGCTGAACACACTCTATTGTGTATATATACCACATTTTATTTATCCATTCATCTCTTTGGTAGGCAGCAAGGCGATTGTGAATCATGCTGTTATGTGCTAAAGTGTGTTGTCTTTAATTCTTCTGAATAGATACTTAGGAGTGGTGTAACTGGGTGATAGGGTACTTTGATTTTCAGTTTTCCGAGGAACCTCCATAATGACTTCCACAGTGGCTGTACTAATTTATATTTCCAACGGTGTTTAAGGTTCCTTTTTCTTCCTGCTTCATTGCCAGCATTTATTGTGATTTGTATTCTCTTGATTTCCATTCTGATTGGAGGGAGGTGAAATCTCATGACAGCGTTGGTTTGTATTTCTCCGATGGCTAGAGATGTTGAACATTTTTGTCATAATTGTTGGCTGTTTGTACTTCTTTTGAGAAGTGTCCGCTTAGTTCATTTTCCCATTTATTGAATGGGTTAGTTGTTTTTGTCTTTGTTTTGTTTTTTGAGGTTGAGATTTTTGGAGGAGTAGCTGGCAGTGATTGTTTTCCCATTCTGTAGGTTCTCCGTTCACATTGTTGTTTCCTTTGTTATGTAGAAGGGTTTTTGGTTTGGTAGCACCAAAATATCAATGATATTCTTCTCAGTACTAGAAAAAAACAATCCTAAAATTTACATGGAAAAACAAGACTCAGAGTAGCCAAAGCAATTGAAAGTACAAAAAGTAAAACTGGAGTCTTCCCAATGCCTGACTTCAAATTAAACTAGAGGCATCCTCACAAAAACAGCATGGTACTGGATAAAAATAGACACACAGACCAGTGGGTCAGAATGGAAGACACAAAGACAAACCCAGCTACCATCGTCTGATTCTTTTTTATTTTTTTTTTAAGAGAGAAGGACACTGAGAGAGAGAGACAGAATCAATTTTTATTGAGGTTTTCACATGGCTTTCATTGCTCTGTTACTTAGTTGTGTACATGGGTGCTGGGGTTTGAACCCCCGTACTTGTGCATGCTGGGCAAGCACCATAACCACCGAGCCACTGCTCCAGCCCCCATTGTCTGATTTTTTTTTCCATTGTCTGATTCTTGACAAAGGTGTCAAAACTTGTGTTGGAGAGGGACTGGAGCAGTGACTCGGTGGTTACGGTGCTTGCCCAGCATGAATGAGTACACAGGTTCAAATCCAACACCAACATACACAACTAAGTGTCAGAGCAAAGCCATGTGAAAAACTTAATAAAAATTGATTCATTTTCTCTCTCTCTCTCTCTCTGTCTTTCCCTCTCACTGTCTTTCTCTCTTAAAAACTAAAAAAATTATGTTGACAGCCTGTTCAACAAATGGTGCTAGAAAAATTGGCTTTCCGTATATACAAGAACGATCCTACGTTCCTGTCTACCACCCTGCACAAAAGTCAATCAAAGACCTAGAAATAAGACCAGAAACCTTGCAAGTGCCAGAGAACACAGGGGAAATACGTGAACATAGAGTTGTAGGCAGTGACTTCTTCAGTGTGACCCCCTACAGCTCTGGAAATGAAACTAGGGTCAAAATGACATGGCCTCAAACTAAAAAGCTTCTGCATGGCTACAGAAACAATATATAGAGTGATTACGCTTTCACTCAGGATTTTGAATCTGCTTTTAAAGTTCATCGTTGAACATCTTTAAAACACTGCCCTATTTCTTACCATATTTAAAAACTCAACCAGAAATGAGCATGCAAGAGCAAATTTCATAGGGGGATTAAGACATGATTTGCTTAACTAATTGAAGGTCTGGGAAAAATAGGAAATGAATTAGTTGACAAACAGAATCAGAAAAAAAATGTTGCTGTTAAAACCTAATTTTCCTTTGTGTTGAAAGAACATGAATGCATTAGAAGGAGGGAGAAGAGTTAAAATCGCTTAAGATGGTGTATTAGTACATTTACTGTTGCTGTAACAAAATACCCAAGATTGCATGCTATATAAAGAACAGATTTATTTAGCTCACAGTTTTGGAGGCCAGAAGTCTAAGATCATGAGACCCCATCTGTTCAGCCTGTGGGGAGGACCCCTGTGGCTACTTCATGCCATGGCAGATGACATAATGTGAGTACTTGCAAAGAGGGAGAGATCATATAGAGATATGGGAAGACAGAGACTAGGAGGGGAACAGTCTTGCTCTCCTATACCAATTCCTTCTTGAGAGAACCAACTGCATGAGACTGATATTAATTTCTTTCAGGGCAATGCCCTTAGTGACCTAAGAATACTAGGCTCTACCTCTTAAAAATTCCACTATCTCTTAATATCACCACTCTGGGGACCAGGCACCTAATGTGTGAATCTTTGAGGGTTGAACTGCATCCAAACCATAGCAGTCCACATAAAATGAGAAGAAAGAAAGGTAGGCCCCTTCCTCTCTCTCCCCACCCCCATCACGTGTGTGCGTGCATGTCACTCTGTGCCTTTATAGAGTGGCTATTGTGTGATTGGACACTAGAAGAAGATGGTGGAGGGTCAACAGAAAACTTCCTGACCACCTCCTCTGCAGGCATCCCTTGTACGATCAATAATGTGGGACAAGTGACTGGTCACACAGCCCACAAGAGAGGCTTGGGCGGAGGGAGGAGCAACTCATGTTCCCTTTATACAGTCTGTTAGTTATGGATGTCTCTAGGTGCACCTGGACCTGATAGCTACCGTTGCAGAGTTAGGTGCTATAATAATGCCACTGATTCCTTGGGGAAACAAAGAGCCGTAACAACTCTCGATGATTCATTTCAGTCATTGTCCTTGTCACGTTCGTATTTGTATAATCCGATTCTATGCTGCTCTCTTGTTAGGGAAGACATTGGTGTTAGATCACCACCATTTAGCAAGAAGTTTCCTTAGCCACAGAAGCTATTAATGAGCAACTTCCAAAAAGTGGATTTGTGCTACTTTATGAACAAAAGTCATCCGTTTCATGTTATCTTTAATGTGATTAAACGAATGGGTAAAGTAAGCTCCTTATGAGATTTACAATTTAACTTTTAAAATGGAATCTGTCCCACACCAAAGTACTGACTTCAGCTAAATTAAAACACCACACACACACACACACGCACACACATTTTATGAATCAAATTTCTGATTAAAGTGACTGTTAAGTTTTTCATGAAGCCCTACCTTGTTTGTCCTAAGACTCCTGATACTTTCAGAAAAAATAAATGCCCAACCTAAAAGTATCTACACTGACCAAATAAAGTGCTTCAGTGCAAACCGAAGGTCTTACTTCATTGAAAATTGAAGCTTTAGCCTCCTGAGACATTTTTCGTCAAGTCTTGGAGCATCTCTATCCTGGCTTGCCATGGATCCCAACGTAGCAGCCCAAGTAGGAAGGATGTACGTTCCCTACCTGTACTTCTCAACTCAGTGGGGTCTCTGTGGCCTGAGAGCAAACAGTGATGTGTTATCCTAAGGGTGATTTTATCAAAGTAATGACTAATCATGGCAGTGATGTTAACTCCCATCAACACTACCTGAATAATTCTTAGTTTGTTGTCAAATTTAAAACACAGCTTCCTGAACTTCAATAACCTTTTTTTAGGGGGTATGATATAGATGATCAAAAATCAATAAAAATAGTAAAAGCACAGCATCAAACTTATAATAAGGATTTAATTATCAAGGGTGTATGTCAAAAGTTATAAATAAGGTTTTTTAAATACATGTCATGGCAGATAACATATTCTTATTTTGTTACATATAAATATGCTGAAACATTGTATCCATGTATTTACTTAAGAAACGGGTCCAACTTTTTACTTGTTCTTAATTTAAAAATTGTAATAATATATTTCCTTTGTTAGCAAAATTATACTCATATTTCAGAAAATTTTAGAAAAATGTATTTATATCAGTCAGAAATTGGTCATAGTGAATAATCATTACAATATGAATGGCAACCCTGTAGTACTTCAACATACAACCTCATAAATGTAAATTGTAACCAGAAGACTTTTACAACATTAGGACAAACCCACCCCAGCCTCTGTGTGTGTTATGGGGAAAGTTACTGTGTCTACATAAAGTATCATTTGACCTTAACTTGAGCAAATTGATAGTTTAGCTTATGAACCAGCTGTAAACACTCAGTCTCCTGCATTTGGAAAGGGTCTGGAAAGCAATTTTTAAAAGTAATGAAAATATTCAGCTCACATATTTACGTAGGCCACAAGATTAGGCAATAAATACATTAGTAGTACTACTTCTTGCATATTAATGTAGCATTATAAAATGGCCCATCACAGAGTTAGAGGTAGTGGCACAGGACACAAAGTCAAAGGCATTCTCCAAAGTACATGAGACTAGAAGAAAAGGTGGGGAGATAAAGAAAGGTGAAGGGCTGGAGCGGTGGCTTGGCAGTTACGGCGCTTGCCTGGCATGTGCGAGGATATGGGTTCGAACCCCAGCACCACGTCCACAATGAAAGTCACATGTAAAACTAAATAAATTTGATTCTCTCTTTATCTCTTTCTCTCTCACTGTCCCTCTCTCTAAAAAAAAATAAAATAAAAAAAAATAAACAAGGAAAGATGAAAATCAGCGAACCCAGATATTCATAGACTGCAACAGTCTGAGATTTACACTTAGGGACAGGAAATAATGCATCTAAAGTGCTTATCACTATCTGGCTCATAGAAAGCACTAAATAATTATTTATCATCATCATCAATTTCATCATTATTTCCTTCTATTTAAGCACCCATTAACAGTAGCTTACATCTCTTAGGTGCTGCGCAGGTTTGCAAAGTACTTTGCATATGATTGCTTTATTTTATCTCTACTGCAGACCTGTCTATGGGTTATTTTCCCATTGTGTCCAAGTGGGATAGAGACTCAGGAACGTTAATGCCCACAGAGTTTCAGAGTTCATAAGGGATAGGATTAGAGTACATTCTTTGGACTACAACTTGGGCAATCTCTACTGTATGCCAACTCTCCTGATCATAGGTACGGACCACTGACATGGCAGAAAATAGAAAAAAAAATTCTTCTGGCTAGATCAATAATAGCCAGTCTACTGTGGATGAAGATAGCTGCATAATAACAGCTAATGTTTATCCAAGACTTATTTCAAGACAGATATTGTACCAAGCACTTCACTGCATGTTGTTTGACCTTTTCCATATCCTTTTGAGGCAGGTGTATTATTTTCTCTATTTTTGAAGTGAAGAGACTGAGGTTTAAAAAGGTTCAGTTACTTGCATGAGGTTGCAGGGCTGGCAAGTTGTAGAATCTTGTGTCAAACACAATGTCTCATTCCAGAGCCCTCAGTTCTTAACTACGTCTCTGTCAGTTCACATCAGCTGGACAATGCTATGTGGATAAGACTGTATCCTACTGAAACCATAAAGGTAACCAGAAAGGTTATTACCAATTCAGTTAAATAGTCACAACCCTTGGTATGTAATTTAGTCAATCCAACCATATTTATACTTGGTTTGTTTGCCAAGAAAGTTAAATATAGGGTTAGAGAGGTGGCTCAGCACTATAGCACTGGCCTGGCATGTGCAAGGACCTAGGTTTGAACCCCAGTACCATGTACACAGCTAAGTGCAGGAAAAACAAAAGCAGATGAAAAAAATACATAAAAAATGAACTTTCTCTCTTTTAAAAGAAGTTAAATATAAAAAACATCAGGAAAATATTTATTGAAATAGAAACAATCATGACTTTTCTAAACATTTCAGTAGTGTGTGTTAGAAATCATTTTATTTATCAAAAAAAAAAAACCAGGTCCTTTTCTAATTTGGATTTGCCATCATATGTTGGCATAGTAGTATGATGTGGTATAAATTTTAATATTACAAAGAGAAAGTCTTGTTTATGAAAATGTTAAAGGAGAACGGCTGTTTGTGGTGTGTTTAACTGTATGGTAGAGAATTAGCACCTGGATTTCTGTGGTGGGTGTCATCAGAAATCATAAGGTTTTAAAGTTTTAAGAATGTCTAACTGGGCAACACATGAGGTAGCAAAGTAAGACATAATAAGCCTTTTGTGAAGTGTTATCTAAGCTGCACTGGCTTGGAATCCTACATAATAACAGATCCTCTCCTAACTAAAACACCTTTTTGGCTTATGTTAACTAATAATGAGGTCCTGCTTAATTGAGTACATTTCCTCTGGGTGGAAACATCGTATGACTCTTTGGAGATTTCGTTATTGCTGCTGTTGTTTTAAGGTTGTGTATTGGCTCTAGCAGAAATAATGAAAGCAATGTGAATTTATAAATAAGTCAAGTTTATAAAGTTGGCTTTAAATCTCTTGGTTGGAAGTCTTGAAGAAATCAAGATGACTCTGCTCTGTCTTCTCATTATACATTTGCAGCATCTAAGACAGTGCAGGGAAAGAAATAGCATCAAAAATATTTGTGTGGCTGCAGTGGAATTGAGAAGATGGTGCATCTGGAAAATTGTCATGTCACTGAGACATTTTCTGTGCCAAAAATTGATATATTGGCAGAGCCCATGCTGTGGTAATGCATGCCTAGTTTGACCTGAACAGTCAGAGGAATACTCTGTAATATTTACATATCCCTGGCCTTCCAAATTTCTCAGTTTTCTTGTAGTCTGTCTGGGAAACTTGAAACTCAAGATAATTTTTGTGCTTCACCAGAAGCATTCAGCTGCTACCCAGTGGACGCCCGCTCCTCCCCAGCTTCACTTCTTGCTGGTCTCAGTGGTTACAATTTGCATCTTTTTTAGGAAACTTTGTAATTGTGAGATATGAGGAACAATGCTTTCAACCTGTTTCTGGTAATTTCCAGTGTTCTGTGTGAAATAAGTGACTACCATGTGGCCAAATTGAAAGAGGTTCTGAAATCATCCATGCATGGCTGTTGGATTTGTATAGCTTCTTGTTATCTACAGGTTAAGGTATTTGGAGGAAGAGATGGTTTCCAATCATAGCTATGCAAGGCCCTTATTTATATTGCCTGGTAAATCAGGTGTTTTAAAATCAGGTGTCCTCTAGTAAAAGGGACCATGCTAAAATTAAACCATGATTTTTTTATTTACAAGATGGAATCTTTGATTGTTTTTTGGTTTTGTTTAATATTGCCTGCATAAAAGTATAGTAATTGCTTTAGAATTTCCCCCCTTAAGCAAATATTGTGAAGACTGGTGCCAAGAATGACTCAGATTCTAATAAGGATGAAATCCTAACAAGAGAATTGTTTCCAAATTTAAAGGGTACTCGATAGCTTGGACTTGATGTTTAAAAGCTAGTGAATATGTAATTAGTCAGGGGCCTGAGGGACCCAGGGTCGATATGTCGTTACAGACAATTGGCTTGCAGCCTTCCCAGAAGTGAAATGATTTATAGAACCGGAGTGGGGTGGCTAGTGAGGGAGGTTGGGAGTTGTCTCAGGAGGTTTATAGGAAAGGTAGCCACTGTAGTTTCTAGACAGGAGTGAGGTCCTGAAAGGCCCCTTCCTGGATTTTGAATTCATCTGCCCGAATGATCCTGATCCAACAATTAGCACTTCAGATTTAACCAAGGATAATACTTTTATGCTTCTCGGGAGCATTATTTTATTATTCAGCATATTTTTGTTTGCTTTATGGTGCTAGGGATTAAACCCACGGCACTGCACATGCTAGTCAAGTTTTGTAGCACCGAGCTACATCTCCAGCTCCTTTCTCAGTCTTTTACCTGCTTATAAGGCATGATTCACAGTCATTACCATTCACCTGGAAGTAACTAGCATTATGGCTCAAGGTCTGGGGTCTCCTGGGCTTCATGGCCCTACCATGAATCTCAGGATGCTTCTAATCCTCTCAGAGTATAGGAGTACTCTGTGTGGCTAAGATTTCATTCTGCTTCTGAACAATGGATAGGTGGACCAAAGTGACCCATCACTGCTGCAGATTTGAATGAAGAATCAAGACAGGCTCTAAACTCTCATGCAAACCCTCTTTCTCATAAGGTCTGATAGAGCGACCATCAGAAAGGGAGATTTCCAAAGTCATCGTAAAGACTGCAGAACAACTCTGCTGCTTCATCCGCCCTGACCTTTAGGGGACAGCCTTCTGATCCAGCCACAGCAGGAGGGCTGATTATCCTGAAGGTGCAGGCATTTGAGATGACCAGGGAGAGGACTTCGTGGGGTGCTTGTTTGATTGTGTAGCAAAGTTCAGACAGTTTCAGGCTTAGCGAGATGGCGGGGTAAAGAGCTTGGCATGGAACAGCTACCAGAGAGTCGGAGAAAATGACAGGCATGTGTTGTGTGTGTCACAGTTGGCCCCAGCTGTGATTCATGTCTATAATAATGAAGCAGACGTGGAGCGCCTGCCAATCACTACCCTGCATCCAAAAGCTGAAACTTGAATTTGGATGATTATACCGTGCTCTCCTCTCTACCCTGCTTCCCCAGCTCCCCACCTTGCATCGAAGCATACTTCACCTCTGCATTCGCTAGGGAAAAGGAGAGGGTGAGAATAGCAAATAGGAGTTGGCTATTAGGCGCTTAATGGCAGGGGAGCTGTCTTCTGTGCTTCCCCAAACTCCCTGAGAATAAAACCCACTGAGGGAGAACCCCTCTCAGACCTGCAGAGTGGCCTGGGACTCTGTATAGTTAATAAGTTGCTAGGTCATTCATTCTTCTTGGGGAAGTTAGCGGAGGAGTGCTGCTGAAGCAGTGATTCTCAGCCTTGGGTGGAGCCAGAACCACCTTGGGATCTAGAAAAATCCTGGGCTACTCCCAGGCTGGATGACAGTATTTGGTGATGGGACCAAGGTATCTTTTAAACTCCCTGGGTCACTGGAATGTGTAGCCAAGATTGAAAACCACTGACCCAGAGGGAATGACTCGCAAAGGGGTTTCTAACTTTTGGGAAAATCTGTGTTAACATGCATTCATTTGACTTTTGTGGGTTTTTTTTATTTTTTATTTATTTATTTTTTATTAGAAGCATATAGAGATACAATTGAGGGGGAAATATTATCAAACCAACAGTAATAACTGTATATATGGGTACAGTGCAAGGCACAATGAAGATATGTAACATTATTTTAAGGGACAGGAAGTCTCCTGCCTTTATGGAAACTTTGACTCACTGGAAGAGATACGTACATAAAATTAGTCCACAATTCTTGAGAGAAAAACCCACAAGAAGTGGTATTAAAAAATAAATTATATATAAAGGACAAATTTTATGTCACCATCTAACATTTCACCAAAATAGTCATTAATCTTATATATAATTCTTCTCTCCTTTAAACCATATTCTCACAACCATCCTCACACATACAGGTATAATAATCTCTGATGTTTTGGGCCAATGTCTAAGCACTCAAATTCATGGTCAAAAGAGTATGAATGCTTTTGGGGCTGGAGCAGTGGCTTGGTGGTTACAGTGCTTGCCCGGCATGCGCAAGTACACGGGTTCAAATCCCAACACCATGTACACAACAAAGTGTCAGAGCAACAAAAGACACATGAAAAACTAAATAAAAAATTGATTCTTTCTGTTCTCTCTCTCACTGTCTTCTCTCTTTAAAAAAAATTATTTAACAAAAGAGTATGAATACTTTTGAATGTTGGTAAACATTGCCAGACTGTCACCCTGAAAGGTTTTACCAGTTCATTCTGATGTAACTCCACTCTGAACTCTTTTTCACACTAGAGGTTGCTGTGTAAAAAATAATAATAATGACACCTGCTATGACTCTGGCCATTGAGAAAGGAGGTCTATTATCGTTTTAAATCCGGATAAGGTGCAAGTCATACAACCTATGGCATTTGTAGAGATGTATTGGGAAGGAAGGAGTGGGGAGGGACAAGGGTGGGTAATTGGGGGGGGCTCTTGGGGGTAAATCTAATTTTCAGAATTTATATATGTATTATATTATTTCATTAGAAGCTTGTTTGAATGTTCAACAAATAAATTTCTGAATAAAAAAATAAAATAAATAGAAAAGAAACAAGTAAACTTAAAAGAGAATAACATAAATCTGAGGGCACAGAGTGTAGAGAAGGATTTGAACTTGGAGAGATGGAAACATGGGATGATTCTTGGAAAGAATCATTTGAGCTAGCATTTCAATCATATAACTTCTTGACCCTGAAAATATCTTGAAAACATAAAGATACATTTGGTTTTTACATTTTAAAAATTTCTAATAACAACAAATTACAAAATGGAAGATAATAAGAATGAGTCAGTATTATGGTTTGGATTTTAAATGCCCCCCAAAGATCCATATGCTAAAGCTTGATCACCAGCTTATGGCACTGTTGGGAGGTGGTGGAACTCTTCGGAGAGGCTCTTTGCGGGAGGAAGTTAGGTCACTGGGGACATGCCCTGGAAGAGGCTGTTGAGACACAGGTCTCTTCATCTCTCTCCCTTGCTTCCTGGATGCCACATGGTGAGCAAATCCACTGCCACACACTCTTTGCCCTGATGTGCTATGTCACCATAGGCCTAAAGCAACAAAGTCAAGTGATCACAGACTGAAACCTCTGAAATAATGACCCTAATAAATCCTTTTCCCTTGTAAGTGCATCATTTCAGGTATGTTGTCACAGTGACAGAAAGCGAATATAACCAGCAATGCATGTTAATATGTTAAAAGATAAACACCAAGTCCCCAAAGGGCTCCCAGGGACCACTGTGGGAGAAGGAATGGGAGGTGGCTGGGTGGCCCTCTGGGCTCCTTGTTAGGCACTTGCCATGGTCATGGGCCCTGAGTAGTATCTGCTTTCCTGATTGCTGCTCTGCTTGTGAAGACAGTTCCCCAAGAGGCTTCCCAGAAGTGTTCTGTTTCATATTATCATAGCTGGAAAAGTGAAGAATGTCATTTGATTGTTCCTTTGTAGTTACTAAAATATAAACAGGAAAAATTCTTATTTTGAGCACAGGGGATGATTATTTGTCCAATCTTTTATGTTGTGTTTTGTTCTTAAAGGAACAAAAATGCTTTCCTCCCTCATTGACCATGTTTTTCAATGTTTTATTAGTGTTACAGTTATGCATAGTAGTGAAGTTCATTTTGACATATTCATGTATGCATGGAATATAATTTGCTCCATTTCAGTCCCCAGTGCTTCCTGCAACTCCTCCTCCATCCCTTTATTCCTCTTCCTCTATTCTACCAGCCTTCCATTTATTTAGTGTTGTATTAATTGGTGGTTTTAGATATGCGTAAAGGTAAATTTTCACATCATCAAACACACATATTGCACATTCAATGTTTTATTCTTTTGTACTTATTTGAGGTACATTTGTTGTTATACAGTAAGACACCAGAAACGGAATGTTCCTTTATTCTGTTTTCATGTTGAAAGGCTCAATAAAGACTTGGGGAATAAATGAACAAATGTACCTAAAATGCCACCAAACTGGAAATAGCAAATTCAGATTAAAATGAAGCACAGACTTATGCCATCGGAAATACTGGTCAAATTGTGTGCCCTTCAACTTCTCCCAGAAAATTAATTATTCATAAAAAATTGACTTAGAAAAGGCACCGCTGTTTAATTTCCATTCTTCTGCAGTTCAGTTTATTCAATCATTTTAAGGAAGCAGTAGGTCCACAATCAAGTTTGTTTGCTAAAATATCCATACAAAAATTGAAGTACATCATTCCCTCTGGAACATCTCACAATGAGACGTTCATGTGGTATGTCTTCTTGTGGCATACACAATAGTAGATGAAGTATGTCACTTTTATTTTTTGTCTACAACACATAGTAGCATTCTTTTGTTGTTGCTGTTCTCCTGAATTTATTGCCTGTCTTCTATGAACCAGAGATGCGAGTAAGAATAGATCTACAATTATGATAAAAATCCCAAACTCTGAAAACAAGAAACTGCCAGACAAACCACAAATATTATCTCAAAAGAAGTTGGATTGTGCCCATTATTTGGTATTTGCTTTGGGGCATATTTATGATTTGGGAGAAAAGTTATTTTCTTGTGAAAAATACAGTCTTAAAGACCATCTTTAAAAATCATGGTCAGTGTTAAAAAGATTTAGATTTAAATTGATGACAGGAATCCCTAATATTTGTTGGAGAAAGAAGATAAATTATACTAAGGACATCAAGGCTTGGAATTATAGACCATTCCTGCAGGAAGAGATTTGGGGACCTTTTCATTCAACAGACTGATACGTATTAGAATGGCATCCTACCCCATGGGACGGTCTGCTTAGTGAGAAAAATCACAGCTGAGTCCTGACAACTACACAGGCATTTTAGTTAGCAATAGAGACTCAGAAAAAAAAATTCACTCTCCCCAAATTCTAAAACCAGGTTGAAGCATGCTATTGTTTTCTGAGCAGGGAAGGGGGGACCTAGCTGCAAATGCCATTGTGTTTTCCTGCCTCATGTCTAGTCTACCCCTGCTTCAGTCATAACCACTGTGTTTCTTTGCAGCCTCCAAGTTTAGTAGTGATGATTGCACATGTAACATGCATAGGTCCAGCGGGAAGGGTGGGGCACTTTCTGGCCAGGTGGCCTGCCTAGTCTCCGTGTTCAACCCACTGGTACACCATTGCTACAAATGGAGATTACCCGGCCCCTCTTTCACTTGAATCAGTGTTTCAGGTTGCTGAGTAGATAGATCTTCCATCCTCCACCAAGTCTTCCCCCCAGGGAGCTCTAATTATCCCATTAATTCTAATCCTGTGAGATCATATCATATTGTGCATGGGGTTCCTTTCTTGCATGACATTCCTGTCAAGCAAGGTATCATTATTTTTATCATCATCTTCATCCTGACTCCTTCCTCAATTACTTCCTCCATTCTACAAAACACGAATTTACCCTACGCACACACACACATACACACACACACACACCCCATCTCTTATCCCTGTTAAATGCTTAGTAAATGGGAAATTAATCCTGCTCTTCTCCTCATAAAGTGACTCATGCTATATTTAAAAAAAACTATGTAGGGGCAGAAGAAGAGGAGAAAAAATAAGCTATCCAATTTCCCAATGGTGATAACGATTAGATCTAAGAAACCAGGCTGGTCCTAGTTCTAGGCCCCATCTCCACCCTTGCACTGCTCCGGCTCCTAGTTCTTCTGGTTCTCTCCTCCTCAGCTCCCTGCATCACAATTGCTTCAGGAAATGATATCAGAAGTGTACTGAGTGTATAAGCCCCAGATTTCCCATTGCTTCCTGATTTTTACAGAATGATGGAAGCCTATTGTATGAGGATATGCTCTGGGCTAATGCTGTTTCTCTTAAAAAATATTTTTATTCTATGTATTTAAGGTGTACAACATGATGTTGTGATACACATTTACCTGATTAACTGATGACTGCAATCAAGCCAATTAACGTATCTGTCATCTCAGTTACCTTTTTTATTTGTGGTAAGAGCACCAAAAAAATCTGCTCTGTTAGCAAATCCACAATATATAGTATAATATTAATGATAATGCTGATGCTGTTTCTTGTACTTGGAAAAACTCAAGTGCATGGAATCAGGTCAGCTTGACACACATAGTTGTAGCCATATGAAAACTCTTCCCACGTTTGGCATTTTTTTCTAATACACCTACCTCTTAGCTTCTTAAAAATATATTTAAGCTAAAGGAGAAATTTTTGAATTATGTTATTTGAGATATAGTGGTTAAGTAGGAGTAAAGTCTCTCATTTTTAAGTTTGTTTTCTTTTGTGAAAAGAAGCTTAAAAGACCCCAGAGCAGGCCACCCTACTCCATGGTCCCACCAGCCTGGCTGTGCTGATGTATATAAATGGATCACCTGTCTTGGGTTTGTGCTCTGCCGATGAGGAACGTGATCTTTCTAGTAGCTGATGGATGAGTGCGTATCCACAGATTGCATGCAGATGATAAAGCAACAATAGTTGTACCATATCAACAGACTCTAACTTGGTAATTTGCTGCTGTCATTGGATTTCTTTCTTCTTTTTTTTTTTTTTCAAAGAGCCAGGAAGAGAGAATCGATTTTTATTTTATTTTCATCTGTTTTTTGGTTGCTCTGACACTTAGTTGTGTGCCTGCTGCTGGGGTTCGAATCTGGGTCCTCATGCATGCCAGGCAAGTGCCAAACTGCTGAGCTACCACTCCAGGCCCCTGTCATTGCTTTTCTTGTTTGCTGTTTTCATTCCTGTTTCAAATTAATATTTTCCCAACGACCCACCATTAGGTGTATATGCAATCAGGTTTAGTTAAGGCCTGGAAGTATCCAGCTGGATAACCTTGAGAAGTCAATCCCTGCAGTAAATTCTTGCTCTGATATGACCTGATTCTATGCGATGTGTGTGTCCAAAAGAGACAGAGCAGTATCCGTGTGTGTTGCCTGACACTTACTGGCTCACCTTGAGCTTGCTCAGGACAGGCCACACGTTCCTCCCCTTACCATCCCCATCCCTGTATTATAGATAAGGAGACTGAGTCCAGAAAGATCAATAAATCTGCTACGTAGCCATGGTTTCACACTTGCTTGCCTGGGATTTGAACCTGAGTAGTCCAGCTACAGAACACAGAACCTGTAAATTCTACTTGTGTGGCTTCCACCTGATCCTATTAAAATGTCCTTTATAAGGTAGTTTTGTGGAGAAGATGTGGGAGTGACAGCAACCTTAACTATAGAGTTTGCAAAAGTTCTTTCATGTGCCTCTGTGGTGTGCTCACCAGATAGCTGAGGGGGAAGCCAGGTTTACCTTAAGGGGTCCAAGTGCAGCCCCAAGTCCTGCAAGTAGGGGATCTGACAGCCAGATCAAGTCATGTTGCTGTACACAGCTGCCTGATGCTCTGCGGGCCAGGAGGCCTCGCCTCTTCTCTTCACTGTGCAACACACACCTCTTGGAGTGGCACCTGTCATCCAGAAGAGCCACTTTCTCAGAGAGAGCCCAGGAGGGCCTTGGGTTCCTGCTAGGCCTAGGAGCAGGATGGAAGCCCATGTCCTTCTCTGACTTTGAGCCCACACTTCTTTTCCTAGACACAAATCCAAGTAGTTTGGACCCAAGAGTAGATAATCGTTAGGAGCACTTGTGTTTTATAGACCTAACTATAGAAAGATCCAGTGATTTGCCCAAATGTTGAACAATGAATTCATGTTGCTCCTGGTCCAAGAAATACAGATTTGATTTTTTCTAGAGTTTTTGTCTCCACCCCTCTGATCTTTTGTTCAGGGTTTGTAGTTTGCATTTCTTTGATGAATCTCTAAGGGGTAAGTGTGAAGGAAACTTACTAATGTGGTAAATTGAAAAGCGTTAAGTATTTGTTTTGTTCTATATATGTGTATTTCATAGAAGAGGAAAATTGATTGAGCCTCCACCTAAATTAGATTATGCTTGAAGAATGGGAAATTAGGTTCATGAAGCCAAGCACCTTTTTTTTTTTTTAAAAGAGGGAAGGACAGTGAGAGAAAGAGAGACAGAGACAAAGAGAATCAATTTTTATTGAGTTTTTCCCATGTCTTTCGTTGCTCTGACACTTAGTTGTGTGTATGTGGGTGCTGGGGTTTGAACCCATGTACTTGCGCATGCTGGGCAAACGCTATAACCACTGCTCCAGACGAGACCAGGCACCTTTTATAAATCAAGATTTGATGTACAATCAGTTTACTGGTGTCCTCCAGACATGTCCAAGGTTAAAGAGTACTAATACTTCCATACTATAAGATGTGACTACACTATTTTTAGTTTTAGAAAGAACTATTAATAATATCCAATAAGACAGTTTCATTTGATAACTCAATATGAAAGAAATTGGGCATCATATTTCCATCTTTTTCTTTTTTTACTTTTTTTTATTAAGGGGTGAGTTATTGTACAATTGTAAATGCATATAAAATAATATGATATGCATATGATTTTTTAAAAAATTTTAAGATTTTTTTAAAATAGAGAGGGACAGTGAGAGGACACTTCTTAGTTTTTCATGTGACTTTCATTGCTATGACACTTCATTGTGTACGTGGTGCTGGGATTTGACCTTGGATCCTCACGCATGCTGAGCAAGCGCCATAACCACTGAACAAGGGCACCAGCTCCTGAAATCTTAATAGTTTTGATTTGCATTTCTCTGATTACTAGTGACTTAGAACACTTTCTCATGTATTCATTGGCTTGCTCAATGTCCTCTGTTGAGAAATTTCTGTTTAGTTCTCTGGCCCATTTATTGATAGGATTGTTTATGTTTTTGGTGTTGTTTTTCGTAAATTTTGAATATTAGTCCCCTGTTGGAGGACTCACAGGCCATGATTATCTTCCCCATCTGTAGGTTGTCTCTTGATTTTTTGACCAGTTCCTTGGCTGTTCAGAAGCATTTCAGTTTAATGGCATCCCACTCATTGATTTTTTACTTTAATTCTTTCTCATTAGGAGTCTTGTTGAGAAAGTCTTTGCCTACTCCCCAAATGCTGGTGTGTTGGTTTTAACTTTTCCTCTAGCAGTTGTATAGTAGCTTAATTCTTAGTAGTTTAATTATAGTAGTTTAATTCTTAGCTCCTTGATCCATTTTTATTTGACTTTTTTCCACATATGAATTTTGGGGGATACCACATCTCTCCACCATAACAACTAAAGCACTAACTCCTTCTTTGATGATCTATCTTTCCTTATGAAAATCTGAGTTTTTATCCTATATTATTTTCCTTCTAACAGTTGTATGATAGCTGGTTTAATTCCTAGTTCCTTGATCAATTTTGATTTGATTTTTGTGCAAGGTGAAATATGAAGTTCTAATTTCACCTTCTTGCAAATGCCTGTCCGGTTTGTCCAGCATCATTTGTTGAACAGGCCATCTCTCCTCCATATTATTTTGACCCCCTTTGTCAAAGATCAGATGTTTAAAGATTTGTGGGTTTGTGTCAGAGTCTTCTACTCTATTCCATTGGTCTTCATTCCTATTTGATAATAGAACCATGCTGTTTTTGTTACTACAGCTCTCTAGTAGAGTTTTAGATCTGGTATTGTGAATCCATCTATTTGGTCTCTGTTGCTTAGTAATGTTTTGGTTATTGTGGGTTTCTTGTTCTTCCAAATAAAGTTGAGAATTGCTTTTTCTATATCTCTGAGGAATGACATTGATAATTTGATGGGGATTGCATTGAATCTATATAATGCTTTTGGTAGAATGGCCATTTTAATTACATTAATTCTGCCTAATCAAGAGCATGGAACATCTTTCCATCTTCTCAAGTCTTCAATTTGTTTCTTCAGTGTTCGATAATTTTCAGTGTAGAGGTCTTTTACTTCTCTTGTTAGATTAATTCCCCAAGTATTTTGTTCTTTGTGAGGATATTGTGAATGGTACTAGGGTTTCGTGAATAAAAGTAGTGAGAGTGGGCAACCTTGTCTTGTTCCTGAGTTCAGTGGAAATGCTTTTAGCTTTTTTCCAGTTTTCCATCTTTGAAAAAGTTTGTAGGCTGTGACTTTAGCTTAGTGGTAGATTGTTTGTTTAGCATGCCCTGAAAAAAAAAAAAAGATAAAACTTTCTAAAAGAGTTTAGGCTTCCCTTTCCACTGAGGTCAAATAAAGTCCTTTATGCCTGTGTTTGAGTTTATGTATACCCTGCTCAATCAAACATTAATTTATTGATTTCAGTTATAGATGAGAAAAGATAGTTTTCCATAAATATTCCTCATTGCCTTGTTGCTTTGACCTTCAAAAAATCCAGAGGTAATATTAATACTATTCATATAATCCAGACAGAAATAAGCTTGCATTTGGCAAGGGGTGATGCATTCCTGGTTTTCTACATCTGAGTATCAGTCTCTTTACAAAATTGTTCATTGTCGTTCACTGAATAAGTTTTCAGCAACAGCTAAAAATTAAAGAATGTCAGAATTGTTAAAGAATATTAAATTACTTATGAAAATATTAACATTCCAAGATAAAATTTGCTGAAAGTGATTGAATGCTATAGGGTAAGAAAAATTATTATTTTTATACATTAAGTAAGTATGCACATAGAATAACAAAGAATGTCCACTAGTTTGTATAGAAAAACATATAGTTCATTTTCAGTAGAAATTGATGAGAACTTTTGTTCAAGTTTTCTTTTCTGTCTTACCCAATTCTTATTCCCAGAGCCTGAGTTGGGATTTATCATTTTCATATACAAGTCTTTCCCAATATTAGGAATCCATTCTTTGTCTTTGTATAGTTACTGCCAAATCGATGCCTGTAGAGATTTGTTCCTTCCCTATTATTCTGCGTTGTTGGCTGCCCACTTGGCCTGCCACCCCAGGACACCTCTTGTCTGCTTGCTTGGCCTTGAAGTTCTCATCGTCCAAGTGTTCTCCATGTGTCTGTCAGTCATACCCTTTGATCATCTCTGTGTCTAATGTGACATTGTGCATTCCATGTGATGTAGCAACAAAGACTGCTTTAAACATCCCTTTATGCAGTCACTTCCTGACCGAGGTCCACACTGACAATGCTTCATCCTTCCCTTCAACTTCTGCTTTTCCTTCAGAGGTGAAGTTAGGCCACAAGCAGACTTCCATGTAACAATGTCAGATCTTTCCCTGGATTACAGCAAATTTTAATTTGTCGGGGTGGGGGGGAGGTGTCAGGTTATCATTATATATATGTGTGTGTGTGTTTTGAGTTGATGAACAGAGTTGAATCAATAAAAGCTTATTTTTAAGAAGTACTATATACTTGTAAGTCAGACAAAGTGAAATAGATATTTAAATTACTAAAACAATTCAATAAATTAAAATTGTTCTGGTACGCCTATCGTGAATACAAACAAGAGATTCTTGTATCTTGTGTTGTGATTTCCTGAGCCATCTCAGGATCACCAGATGTGGTTTGACCTTGCACCAGAACCATGAACAAAATGAGTCAGGTCTGGTTGTTGAGCAGTTGCCCTCACCCTCAAAGTCCCTGTTTTACAGGTAATTAAGTGAAGGATTGAGGGGTAGAGGAACTACCTTCCATTTCCCTTTGTAAAAGAAGTTCATGCTTGTCACTGGTGCCAGCAACAAAACAAAGCCCAGAATCATTTATTGATGTGTTATCTTTCTTGATGTCTGAGAAAATTCAAATTTATGAAATGCACATATTTAGAACTGTACACAAGGGAAGAAAATATGCCAGGTGTTGTTCCTCCAGGATATGTTTCTTTAGCAACCCAGGATAGTAGATTGTGATTTTACTATCAGTTAATATTTCCTGTGATGTGAATTCTACTATCTTTAACATATGCCCCTTAAAATGACTCACGCATATAGTATGGTATAAAAATAAATTTCCTAAAGCCCAGACAAGTGCATTAATCCTTTGATAGGGATTAACTGGGTGGTAACTATAGGCAGGGTAGGGTGTGTCTAGAGGAGGTGGGTCAACTGGGGCATGCTCTTAGGGTATATATTTCATCTGTGGTAGGGGACTGTCTGCCTCTGCCTCCTGGTGCCATGTACCCTGCTGCTTCCCTCTGCCACACACTTCCACTGTCATG
>PVKS010002099.1:61733-124710 GCA_004027875.1 Aplodontia rufa
TGCTGTGTAAAATTCCATGGTATAAATGTACCACAGTTTTTGGATCCATTCATCCAGTGAGGGACATCTGGGTTGTTTCCATAGTCTAGCAATAGTAAATTGAGCTGCTATGAACATAGATATTGCTGTGTCACTATAATGTGCTGATTCTAAATCCCCTGGAAAGATACCCAGGAGTGGAATAGCAGGGTCATATGGTCGTCCCATCCCTAGTTTTTTGAGGATTCTCCATACTGCTTTCCAGAGGGGCTGTCTGTACCAGTCTGCAGCTCCACCAACAATAGTTAGTGTGCCTATCTCTCCACAGCCCCTCCAGCGTCTATTATTGTTTATTTTCTGCATTTTTGCCATTCTGACTGGCGTGAGGTGATATCTTAATGAGGTTTTCATTTGCATTTCTCTGATTACTAGTGATTTAGAGCACTTTCTCATGTATTCATTGGCTTGATCAATGTCCTCTGTTGAGAAGTTTCTATTTCGCTCTTTGGCCCATTTATTAATTGGGTTGTTTGTGTTTTTGTAGTTGAGGTTTTTGAGGATTTTGTAGATTCTGGATATGAGGCCCCTGTCAGAGGAATCACAGCCCATGATTCTCTCCATTTCTATAGGAAACCTCTTGACTCTTTTGATTATTTCCTTGGCAGTGCAAAAGCTTTTTAGCTTTATGGCATCCCAATCACTGATTTTTGACTTTACTTCCTTCACTGTAGGAGACATGTTGCTGGCAATTTGAAACTTTGCAAGCTGAAGTATTTAGGATAGAAAATGAAGCTGCATTTGGGCTCTTGTGTCTTCTACAAGGCAGACTCAGTGATGTTAGCAGTGGGCCTTGGTTCACTCACAGCGTTGTTATTTACTTTTAGTTATTTTGACTCTCCATAATGTACTTGGGCTACAAAATCCTTTAAAAATGTACTTCCCAAAGTATACTATATGGAACTTTAGCTTTATGAGTATTTAATTTTCAATATTAGAGGAATAAAAAAAGGACCAAAAGAAGTACCAGGTTAAACTATTTAGGCAAATTTCATTTCTCAAGGGTAATGAGATTCATTAAGATAGGATATAGTACATAAAACTTCTTAAACTTATTTAACTGCATATTCTAGTTTTTTTTAATAAGGAATATTAAAATTCTCTTTATTCTTTGACAAATATTTTGCAAAATGCTAATGCTAGATTATATCTCCTGTTTCTTAATCCACAAAAACATTGCTTTCAAATAATTGCATTTACATAACGATTTTAAAAACTATTGAGGGAACTATTAATGTATTTTTAAAAAGAACTAGATATTTTCTGATATCAATTAATTAACTTTTATGGTATTTATGATTAACGCATACCTTGCCTTTGGCATATGGCTTTACACTAGTGGATTAAATGAAATAATTAATGCATTATAAATATTTAAAGCAAAACATAGCTTAAAACTTACTTTGCCCTTTACACTAACTGTTGAGCATTCCCTGAGTGTGTCTTCATCTGTTCCTGTGAATATATCAGGCCCACTTAGTATTTATGCAACATAAAGTCGTGCTGTGTGACTATACATATTCCATATTTCACAAGCTCAAATGACTTTTTTACTTCCCCATTTGGCTACTTTTATGTTTGGTAAGGTAGATTGTTCCAATTCGCAATGTACATTTTAAAGAGTTAATGACTAACTCTAGAAGTTAGAGTTACTTACAGAGAAGCATATGTATTGTATAGCACAATTGCAATATTTAGACATTGCCCTTTGGAAGGGTTGGATTCTATAATGAGCTATATTGACTGTTCATCATTTTGCAACACATTTAGCCTAAACGGACTGCATGATAGGATCATTGCTGTCCTTGACCCCCGTGGTGGTGCTCTGAGACAAATGGGCATGCCGATGATATTCTATGCATGGAAAAGATTCTCCCCTGTGATGTCGATGGAAGCATTCTTCTCCTATGGAGACAGATGGTGGGTTTAGCAGTGACCCATAATGCTAGCTCCTAGTCCTATGTTTCATTTTAGTCACAATTCTTCCGGCGCCAAATGCTGAATTGTGCAGGAAACCATCACATTTTTAGCAAATGCCCATATTTCCATGTGCACATCCAGCTTGTTTGGGCACAATGACTGGTTGTTTTGAATAAATGACTTCATACTGGATGGTGCTGACAATTGTTTTCAAGAGAATACTAGAAACAGGTACCAATCAGTAAGTGAAACTAGGCACTCCACATGGAATGTATTGTTGTTGTATTTCAAGCATTTTAGTTCACTTGAATCTTTTTTAAAGAGAGAGAGGGATAGAGAAAGAGAGAGAGAGGGAAAGAAAGAGAATCAATTTTATTTCGTTTTTCATGTGGCTTTTGTTGCTCTGACACTTCTTTGTATGCGTGGTGCTAGGGTTCAAACCCACATTCTCATGTATGCCAGGCAAGCATGAGTAAACACTGAGCAACCCCTCCAGCCCCTCACTTGCATTTTATATATATATATAAATTATATTATATATGATTAGTACATTATAGTTTTACATAATGATGGGATTAGTTGTCACATATTCCTAGATACATACAATTCAGCAATACAATTTGTTCAGTATCCCCCCATCCCTCTACCTCCCTCCTCCCGTCCCAGGATCCCTTGCTTTTCTTCTCGGTCCTATTTTGTTCATAAAAAACCCAAATACAGTGACATAATTCTTATACCTATGAAGAACATTATATATATATATATATATATATACATATATATATATATATATAGCTATAGTATATACAGTGACATTTATAACTGCTTGTAATGTACCTTGCTTTATCTCAGTTCCAACATTTTCCCTTCTCCTCCCTTCCTATCATTCCTTGTTATTCATGTGCATTTTTAAAGCAGGGAAGTTTTGTTTGGTAGGAAGCATTTAGTAACCAGAATTGGCCTGAGGTGAAGGTGAAATCTTAGAACCTGTACCGCCATGTGAACCATGCAACTCCACCCTCTGCTACAGCTGCCCACTCTGCATCCAGAAGCAACCTGTCCACTCAGATTCCTGGCCCAATGCAATCAACGAACCCACATTTAAAAAAATGTCCTTCAAAATGTAGCCCAAAACCCGGAACACTGTAACCTAGTGAACATAGGTCAATAATATATTTATATACAAAGACTATCAAAATAGAGCGTGTTCAAGAATTATTGAAAGGATACAGGAAAAGTAGGATATATGATTCAACAAACTCCAAAATTAAGGCAAGAGTATAAAAAATTTTTTCAGATCTATGAGAATTCTGTGCATTAACTGATGGGAGACAGAAGCCAATAATGTGGTTATACATATAAATTAAGCTGAAGGGGAAATTCGGGTAAGCTTGAAACGGAAAGAATAATAAAAGAAGGCTTTCATACAGCCTATGACATGGTTGCCACTTCACAGGATGAAGCTCTTTACTTCAAATAAGGAAACTGGTGGCATTGCTAGAGGGAGAGATGAGGGATGCTTCTGGTTGAGTGAAAAGTATATCCTCCTGACTCACTTTTTAAAGGTGTCTCCTAGATTTCCTTCTTCCTCAGAACCCCTAATGTCCAATAAATGACACAGTGTGACCTGTCTTAAATATCCCCCAATTCTCCATCCCCACTATCACTGCCTCAGGTACGGCCCTTATCATTCTTGCCTGAACTGCTGAAATCACCTTCTAACAGATCTGACCCTCCCACCTTCCTTCCAGTAACTCTTGTTGGGTAGACAGAGGGATCCTTCTAAAACATGAATCTGATCACAAGATTTTGATTCTCAGGATCCTTAACTGGCCCTCCATCACCTTTAAAATGCAAGCTGAGAAGGTGAGCAACATGAAAGGATCTTTATTACTTTGCCCCTGTTATCTGGCTGCTTCTTAAAATGCACTGTGTTTGCACTCTCAGGGATGTCATTCACAAAGGCCTTCTGTGGGGAGTGATGTTGGCCAAATTATGTTGTTAGATTGTGTGCATGTACGAATATGAAACAACAAATTCCGTCAATGTGTACATCATAATGCTCCAATGGAAAATGTGGGCAAAACAAAGAAGCCCTTCTGGAATATCCCAACACCTTTCACCTCCCCAGTGCATGGTAGGAGGTCTCCATGTTTTGCCAGCGCATGCTGCGTGTGTTGTTCTCATGACATTCATCACCTGCCATCATAGGTGTTCTCTTTACCTTCATCCTTCCCTCGTCTGTGAGCCACTGTGTCACTTGGGAAACCTCCAAAGTTATTGATATTATTGTTATCATTATTATACATGAATAAAAGTCACAATGCACTCTGCATGAAGACTTGAGAATTTTCACTCATTCAATAGATAAGATTTCCAGATCACGGTTGCATTCAATAAACAACCACTGAAATGACAAAAGCAGGACCGGGACTGAGGGTGGCTCACCTGCCTCATGATGCCATTGTATAGTAAGAATTACTGTTCCCTTTTCAGATGAAGAAGAGCAGGTCTTCATTTATCCTGATGTAACAATCAGTGCAACAACCAGTCGTATCTTTCTCCAAATCATACTTGCTCCACTTCTGATCAAAGATGATCAATATCTCTTTCTGCAAATGTGGGAGGAAAAATAGCTGCCTGAATGGATAAGCCTTAAAAAGGCCATGGCTGAGCTGTCCAAATGGTGACAATGGAACAGTTGGGTGGCGCTTCTGCAGAAACAGCCTGAGACCTAGTGGAGACAGATGGAGGAAGAGAGGGCAAATGTTGGAGGCACAGCATCTGCCACAGCACCCCTTGGATGCAATTAAAGCAGCTGAGGGCTCCTTTCCACTGTGCATGACCAGGAACACACAGCTCACACCGTTCTGTAGATTCATGACTTGGTTGGTTGGTGTGTAGCTCTGTGGGAACTGATCTAGGAATATAGGCAGAAGGCACACAGAGCTTGGAATATGGCAGAGTTTACAGAATCCATTAAGGACACTTGCTGTGCATATTAGATATTAGAAAGAACCACTTTTTTTAAAAAAAAAAACCTACTCTTTAGGGAAGGAGGATGAACCTATAGTAAACAACTTTTAAGGAAAACCAACATTTCACCTAGAGTCTACCTACAGGGAGAATATCCTAATGGTCCTTGCTTAAATCCACTCTGTCTGTAATGCAGGCTTGGGTGGATGCCTGCTCTCTACCCTGAAAGGGGCAGATTGGGAGCATGCCCTCTCCACATTGTGCTGATTTCGACTCTGAATTCTGATCATTCCTACTAGGCAGGACCAGAGGTGGTTGAGCAGAAGAGGATAGTAAGGGAAAGAGAAGGGGAGGGAGATACTTAGCTGGTGGAGGAGAGACACCCTTGCTCAAAACCGGATTACTGCTTATAGTTGTTTCAGCCTTCTCCTAACTAGGCTGCAGTATTGGCCTTTTCAGAGCTAAGCCAGGGCCTGGAACACAGTACGTGCTCAATAAATATTTGGATGGACAAATGCATAGATGGGTGGAAGGAGGGAAGGAACTGAATATTATTGCTTTCATATTGAAACTTTCTTTTCTTCCCGAGTTTCTCCTCTTGGTTGAATGGTTCCTATCTCCTTTGCTCTCAGAACTTCCTACCCTTCTGTGAAAGATATAATACCCTCTCCAGCCCTTGGTCCTCTGTTCTCTCCCTTCCTGTGTCTACTCCATTCCTGTGTGTTTCCCCATAGGATCACCTTGGCTTCCCTTCAGAAGCTTAGTCCCGCACTGTTAAATTCTAATTGGATATTCTCTCTTATGCATCTATCATATCCTCAAACCAAGTGTAGCAATGGCCAAATTAATCAGTTTTCTAATTTACCCCTTCCCTTCCTCGTCCCTATGTAAATCATGATCTCTTTGGGCACCTGGGCTTAAGACTAAGCCTTCTCTGCTTCCTGCCTCCCTCCTTGGCCCCGCTCCCTTCGTTTCAAGCCTCACTGCCTCTCCTAGCTCATTCTTCCCACTCCATGTGGGTTGCATTGTAATAGTTCTCTAAGCAGGCTTCCTGACTCCATTTCCTTCCCCCTAAAGTTGATACTATTCACTAAAGAACAACTAATTTTCCTAAATTACTTCTCTGTTCATGTTATTCCCTGATTTAAAAATCTCCAGTGACTTGTTGTAGCTTAAGGCAGTGGTTTCCCAGGATGTTAAATATGACAGAGCAGTAAATAAAACAATTAGAAAAAATATCAAAACTGGAAAAAAAATCAGAGAGGGAAATCTTACATTTCTCCTAGTAAGGACCATTTTTTTGTTAAATTGCCATCTACAACAGGAATTATTACATTTAGAGAAATAATTCTAATCCTAAAAAGTAGGAATGACAATCTCAGAATAGAGCGCAATTTAGAAATAATGGAAAAACTGAAAATAATTGTAAATCATGCTTTATTCAAAAGTTCAAACATTTGACCACTGATATCTACTCCTTTGACTGATGGCATTGTTGCTGTGATGTGAATGTCCCTGCGGCAATGTCACCGCTGAGCTTTTGGAGTAGGCTAGAATCTGGATGAGTGCTTACAGTCTTCCCTGATCATTCTTCCTACCCTCCACATCTCACTCTAGCGGTGTCTGAGCTCTGGGGATTTTTCTTCCAATGCAACACATTGCCTGACCTCTTCAGGCCTTCTTTTCTTCCTCTCTAAAATGAAGTGCTTGATATTGGGCATAGTGAGTCACACTTGGAATCTCAGGCACACAGGAGGTTGAGATAGGAAGATTGCAGGTTCAGGGCCAACCTGAGCAATTTACTGGGCCCCTGTCTCAAAAAATTTTTAAAAAAGTAAAATGTGCTAGGGTTATTGCTCAGTGGAAGATCCTCCCTGGGTTCAATCTTCAGTACCACTAAATAAGTAAGCAAATAAATATAAAATGAAGAGTTTGAAATTCATGAGAGTGAGGTTTCTTGCAGTGCTGTCTACAGGATTGACTAATTGGTTGACCTAATGAAAGTGGTAGCTGTATTTTCATTTATATCTGGCTTTCTGCTTCATAAACTCAAATTAAAATATTGAAGATTATGACCAGAAATTTTATCATCTGAGCATGAAGATAAATCAAAGCATGCAACTGAAATCTTTCTTTACTCACACCTGGCTAACTTGACATCTTCAGTGAACATCCTGAACACAGTGGGACAAAATAGTGAAAATATTCATTTCATGCACGTCATATTGCTGTGTGGGGGATAAGCACATAAGAGATTTTCTGCCCCTCTGTTTCATTTAGATATGAAGGAAATTTTAACGGAACATATGCTGTTGTTTTGAGCTCTATAGTTTTCTTTATTTACCCCAACCCATCCCTAACCTTCCTGCCCCAAACTGACAGAAGAATGTGCAGAGAATAATCAATCAGCGAAATTTGTTTAGGCAAAGGAATTACCACGCTTAGGATTTCTCATCCTGGCAGGTGGATGCAATGTCATGAGTCCATGTTGTAGACTTTAAATACCATCCTGGAAGAGCCCAAGGAAAAATGAGTGCAGAGAATCATACATGCAGAATCCAGAGTGGAGATGTATTCTACTTTACTCTGCAAAGTAGAGTATTTACAAGCCCTGTAAATCTTCCAAATTTGTTGGATTTGAGAGCCTCCCTACCACTGTGTGCAAGAGAAGCAGAGCCCTGAGAGAACTTGAGCTACTTGACTGCAACATACTCCCATCCACTTTCCCACCCAAAGGCCAATTCTCATCTCAGATCCCTTTTGTCGTAACTGAGAGTTTCCCAAATACGTCTTGGTTATTGACATCACTATCAAACTGATAGATAAGCTCGTAAAAGAAAGACATTTTGTCCTTTCTCATTTTACATCTCTCTGTCAAGGCATTTGTTGGTTCAAAATTGAAACCCTTCACAATCCTGCCATTCTGACAATGGATCACACTTTGTCTCGCAAAAGTCATTTTCTGTTGTCCTGTGAATCCAAGTCCCCTGGCTTTTGTGGCCAAGGGGGAGGTCCTCTGGATAGCTCTCTGCAAACACGACAGTGGAATTCTCACTGTATGGGTGGGCAGGCAACTTGCTAGCCATTAGTGATGCTTGACCAAGTGCCAGGAAGAGGCCATTAGCTCGCACACTGCTGGGAAGGGGCCATTAGCACCCAGCTGCCAGGCCATGCTTCGGAATGTGAAGCATACTATACATTCCAGCTTAGAAATTGTGCTTCTCTCAGTATCCTGCAGATGGCTTGAAAGCATACAAGATGAATCAGACTCTATAATAATCACTTCGGTACTTTATACCCAAGACGTTGAAAAGAGAAGAAAAATGAAAATTATGGTGAGTTCCCCCAGATGTTTGTTGAACGTGGGACTTCTTAAGTTATCTAATCATTATGAATGTACAGAGAATCCTGCAGAAGCAACTTGGAAATTGCCGGAATTTATTCATGATAGGGTTTGGTTACTTGTGAGCTAAATAATGATGTATCGGAATGAAAGCTCTCCCTGAATCGAGCAGGTGTGTCTCCATGTCTGTGGTCTCACTGGCCCAGGCATTTCCAGGGAGGTGATCAGGGAGCCATCACTGTGCGCACGCGCTTGTGTGTGTTTTGTGTGTGTGTGTGTGGTGCGCATGTGGGTACTTAACAGCCTGACCATTCGTCAGTGGCCTGATTCTCTGTGCTGATGCAAGTGTTGTCTCTCTGCTCTCTGTTATGGATGTGTGATCCTTGGTATCACAGCGCTCTCTGCCTGCATCCTTTACTCTGTGTCCATCTGTCTTTGCTGCCTTCTGTGAGTGGGCATGAACAGGAAAGAGGGACGATGCATCCATGAGGAAGGAAGTGGGTATGTGGAGGGCTGTGCAGAATAGTCAGTGCTCACTTTATATTCCATGCTTTGATCCGGGGAATTAATTGTAAATTAAATCACTCAATTGAAAGGGGAGTTCATTATAAGGATACAGAGATTAGAAATCCTGGGAAAGCTATAATACCTATCCTCAGAAAGGGAAGGAAATGGATCATGTTTGTTGATCTCTGCAGCAATGTCTCACTGTTTTATTCTTTTTCCTTAATAAATGAAATTTATGTCTTCTGGTTGTGTCTTCAGGTTTCCTTCCCAGTCTTTTATCCCATTCCAAATGTCCAGTGGGAGAATCTGATCCAGACCGGCCTTTTGTTTCATGGGGCTGGAGTCAGAGCCAGGTGACCTGTGGCTGCTTTCAGGCTAGGAAGGCCACTTGGTCGAACCAGCTGGGCTGTGGAAAGGGCGTGGCCTTATGTCTGTGAGTAGGGAACAGGATCCTGAAGGAGGAGGATTCCTTGGGAAGTTGTGGGCATGCCACACATGCAGAGTGAGCCTAGTTATGTGTCCAAGAGCCATGCATGTGTATGCTATCGTGGACCCGATTCTCCAGTCCTAGAGCAAATTGTGCAAATGCATGAACTATGATTTTAACAGAAACCTAGAAAATAGTGAAGACTGACTTTTGTTTCAGTCCACATTTGTTTTAGCTCCTTAACCACATGCAAACATCCTCCATTAATTTTGAGTCAAGAAAATGTAATAAGTATATATCTGTTGCAATCACATTGAGTAAATTATAAAAAGTGCAGAAACGGTGATGTTTTAGAGGCTATGGTTATTACATTTGTGGACTTAGAAATGGAAGTCAGTAATCAGGTAAAAAAAAAAAATTGCCCTAAATGGGAATCCCAGTAAACGAGTGTCAGAACCAAGCACACAGAGGCAAGAAGGAGAGTCAATGCCATTTGGATCCCTGAAGTCTGAATTAGTGGTGCACAGGATTTAGGAAACTTGGTCAAGATAGATTTAGCAAAATATAATTCCTGTGGACCAGGAAGAGAGAAGCATTTATTACCTACATAGATGCAGCTTTTAATTTCACACTAGTGTAATTTCAATAGTCTGGAACTGCTCAGACCTAAAAATGTTGTCAGCCTTATAACCAACATATAGATTGGCATATTCTTTTCTGAAAAGAAATTCTCTCTGTTCTCTGTTGTATTTAAAGCAATGCAAAAGGGCTGGAGCAGTGGCTCAGCAGTTAACAGCACTTGCAGGGCATGTGTGAGGACACAGGTTCAAACCCCAGCACCACATATACAGTGAAGTGTTGGAGCAATGTAAGCCACAGGAAAAACTAAATAAAGTCAGTTCTGTATTTGTCTCTCACACAGTGTCCCATCTCTCTTTTTAAAGAAAAAACAATGCAAAATCAACTTTTTTGGGGAAATACCTTTTTTCTACCCTTATTCGTTTACAGCTACATTAAAAATACTTTTCATTAAGAATGCACAAGAATTCTGAACTAAAATGATTAATAAAACACAGGATGCATCAATTTTTAGGTCACCCAAATTGACTATACCTTTGGGGGCTGAGTGTAAAGACTGGCTCTGAATTTGAATGGTTTCAGTCTGAATCAGACATTGCTAAATGCTTTATACTGAAATCACTCTACATTATACCTCTCGCAAAACCTTATTACTTCCAAATTCAAACTCTTGTTAAAATTTGTATCACTCCAGTAGTTTTACTCTGTAGGAACACTGGAGATGTTGAGTGATTTTTAAGGTAATTGAAGCATATTTATTTTAACAGACATTGTAATATGGCAGTCAGTGAAGCAAATACAGGAATATTAGACCAAATGGGGATATCAAATGGCTTATCACCAAAAATACAATAATCGGATGCATTAAAGACACCCAGTGAAAGCCAGCCCTGATGTCTCTAGGGAAGCCTCTCAGGACACAGCTGTCCTTTGGCTGTGAAGGTGGCATAGCAAAGTGGCTGGGAACATGGACTCAGGATCCAGACTCCTTGGCTCTGTACTTAATGCCTGAGTGTTTTGGGCACGGGCCTCAATTGCTGCATTAATTTGCTTGGCTGCCACAACAAATTATACCAACTGGGTGACTTTGAACAATGAAAATTTGTTCTTTCGCAGTACAGGAGGCCAGAAGTCTGAAAGCTAGGCTTGGTGGGGCTCGTTCCTTCTGGAGGCTTTGAGAAGGAATCTGGTCCGTGTTTCTCTCATCCCTTCTAATGGTAGCTGCTAATTCTTAGCATTGCTTGACTTATAGATAATGTCACTCTCATCTCTGCCTCCCACCCCACGTGGCTTTCTTGGTGTTTCTATGTGTCCTCTCCTCTTCTTAGAATGACACCAGTCATTGGATGCAGGGTGCATCCTAATCCAGGATCATCATTCTTACTTTAATAACATCTGCAAAACCCTATTTCCAAATAAGAAAATTCTGATTTTCCTGATGCATGTGAATTTTGAGGAGGTCACTAATGAATCTGCTACAGTTGCCTTAACTGCAAAATACGGATGCTAATAATATATGCTTCAAGGATTGTTATAATGTATCCATTAATAAAACTAAAATGTTTGCAACAGTATTTGGTATGAAGTGCACCTGTTTAGCCATTAATTATAGTATTAGGTCAGAAGATCATAATATGTAAATCCAAGTTCATTTTTGCCATGGAATGATTTGCAGGTGAATTTAGAAGAGCATCACCTTTTTCTATATCTTACCTACCAACTGTCCATGTTTTTAAAAAAGGGACCCTGAAGGCAAAGTAAACCTTGGCACCAAATGAGGCTGTAGCAGTAGAAAGGGGAAATCGAGCCAAACCGACACACAGCCTGGTCCTGGGTGACAGGGGACAAAGAATCCATCAAAAAAGCTCATGATTGCAGGTTGCCAAGTTACAAATTGGCAAGCCTTGTTGGGCCTAGATAACCAATTCACTTTAATTAAATTGCCTCTGATTGAGCTTTGGGCTATGATTTTTCATATTGAGTTTGACTCTCTGGCAAGCCAGCTCAGGCCTCTTTGCATTAAATTGTTCAGAGGTGTGTTCGTCAGACCGTATTTCACACCCAAAAATTGTCTCATTCCAGGCCCACTTGGCTGCTGCAGTTGCCAGACCTGGATGGTGCTGATCATAAAGGGCAGCATGCTTCCGGCCTGCAGGCTCAGGGTGGGCTATGCAAGACAGCAAATCAGGGAGCATGGAGAGGCAGAAACACTCACCTAGAACTAAGCAGACCAGTTCCCTTTGGTGGAAACAAAATGGGAGCAGGTACTAACTAAACAGAAGGGGTGAACACAGAGCTTGGCTCTCTGTCCTTTTCCTCGCCCTGTTATGGGAGATGTTGATAAAGGAAGGCTCTATGGGGCTGCAGATTGTCCACCGCTGGACTGGATTTCCAGTCCCTTTTGACCTTGTATCTCCCAGCCCATGTGAATGAGCACTTCACTCCTCAGAGATAATTGATTCCATTTCACTCCAGTGCAGTCTGGGTGGAGCTGAAGAGCTTCCAAATAAGGATAGGAAGGGAATCACCTGAGCCTGCACTCCAGAAGGAGAGAAAGGGCAGGCATGAAAGGCTGCCCCGAAGTGGACTCCCTCTCATCAAATGCTACAAGACTAACAAACCTCGTACTCAAGCTGTAAGCTAGAATCCATGCAGTGCCCTTGATGGGTAGAGGGACCCACCTGGCCCCATCCTCCCCTCTGCCCTTCCTCTTCCCACTTCAGCTCTTCCTTGCCCCAGCTCCTCATCATCCCCTAAACAGCAATTTCTTTCCTTGTCTTTATCTTAGCACATCTCACCTGGAAGATTGCTATTTCTCTTTAAAGCAGAAGTTAAAGTGGCTACATGTTCACATCTCAGAGAGGGAGTCAGGGTAAGGGCTGGTAAGAAACCAGCCACTCTTTACCTGTCCTGTCTATAGTCTCTCTCTCTTTCCGATGGTGTTTTCAATCACTGTTCATGTGGCTTCCATCATGATGTGGTCTTTGAGCGCTGATGGCAACCCGTCATCTATTTCTTGTTGAATGGAATGGTGCATACTCAGGGTTGGGAATGAACTCTTCCCTTGGGTCACCTCTACTTAAGCTTCTGCTTGAAGGTCTAGTTCAACTGATTTGAAGTTTTATTCTACTACTGACCAAGACAGAAGTAGTTTCTTTTTATCCTTCTCTGAGTCCATAGAATTTTATAGAAAATGTGCTTATTTCACTCTTCTTCATCAAACTGAGATCCTCAGCTTGGGGAGGTAGGGGGCTCAGAGAACAGATGTGTGTCTCGGACATGAACACAGCGTCTGGCCTGTAGCAGAAGGCCAAAAGCAGGACCAAATGAAACGAGCAAGGTAGGATGCTCTTATATTTGGGTCAATTCACTTTATCCTGATTGAAGATGTCAAAGTCTTAGCCCAGAAACTTAACCAGGGAAGAAATAGTCACTTTCATTGTTTTCTGTGACTCAGTCTCATGATAGCACACACACCCCCATGTGATGTTGCTGGGCGGGTGGAAAACTGGCCTATTGTGCCCTTTTTCCTCCTCCTCTATTCCTAGTAGTGCCTAGTTCAAGATCTGAGGTAGCACCGAAGCATTGGGGTAGGTGGGGTGAGCATCCGGCCTCGGGTAACTGGGCTGCACAACGATCTTCTGACACTTCTGCTATCTGGAGCATCCCTCATGGCCACACCCTGGACACCAGCATCTTCTTGCAGCAGTACGGGTTCTGTCTGCCTCTTATCCTCAGAGGTCCTGTTTCATTGCCGGAGGGCTCCAAGAGAACCATGCCCTGATGCTAGCATCTCCTTTAAGCCCAGAAGGAGGATTTTTCTTCATCTTGCTGAGGGTAGAAGAGGTATCCAAGAAACTCAGTCCTGCTGTGTTTTTCAAGATACTTTTTTCTCTTCCAACAAATCTCTTTGCTTCCTCTTTCTGTTATTTTTGCTTCCTTCCAACATCTCCCAAGTGCTAAGGAATTGGGTTTTCAGAGAAAAAAAAAAAGAGAGAGAGAAAGAGAGAAAGGAAGGAAGGAAAATTCTAAAAAGTCTTAGGCACAGCTTTACTGCACAGCAATAATTTATAGAACTAGTATGATTTGGGGAAGCAAGAGATGGAAATGAGAACTAGAAGGCAGGTAAAGCAACCCCCAGATACAGTAGTTTAAATAAACAGATGTTTATTGTATCTTCATCTCATAAAACAATCCCAAATTAGGTAAGCCACCTAGCATTGTGTGCCCCCAGATGCATGCACAGGTACACCTGTGCCCTAGGAGTCAACAGCACCATCCCCAGTACGTGGCTTTCATCTCTGGGTCCAAGTCTGCTGGTTCAGCCACACCATTTTTTTGGCCAAAAGAAAAACGGAAGCAGAATTCAGAGAAAACCTATCCAAGATGATGACCCAGTGTTACATATACCACTTCTGCTCCCTTGCCAGTGCCCTGATCTAAATACGGCCACACCCAGCTGCAAGAGAGGCTGGGAGGGAGGAGCAGTGCCCCCTCCCGTAGTCCTGAGCCCAGCCTCACCCCAGGAGGAAGTGTTTCTATTAGTGAAAGGAGAAGAGGGAATTAATAATGGGGCCTCGTCAGCAGTCTGCTGTATGTAAGGAGAAATAAAAACCACACGAATTTAAGCCTCACATATCATCCAGCCACGTTGACGACAAAGCAATCTGATGCCATTTTAACAATGAGTAAATGGGGTTCAGAAACATGAATAATTTATCCACATTCATACAGGCAGTAAATAAGTCAATGGTGGACTTAGGAGTCAATCCTAAATCTGACTTCAAGCTATACATTTCCCCTGTTCTCCACCAGTTACTGATGCATTTGAGTGAATACACTGTAAAGTTGTCTTGCAGTTTCCAAGGTTAACTAGAAGGTTATGCTTTTTCATATTAACCCATATGAAAAAAGTAATAACTTGGATTCTCTTTGGGTGTTGTTTTTTACAAGGATATAATTAATTGTTACAGTGGTGTTTGAAATATCAATAAATTCTTAGGACACTGGAGCTTGAAAAAGACTATTAGGTTCACTGTTCTGTGTTCAGTAGAGATGTCATGAATTTGTGTCGCTTTATACATGAAGTATCTTGTTGTTTGGTCACGGGTGATAGCTCAAATTGTGTTCGGATAGCAAAGGGAGGCAACGGATCAATATCAATAAACTGTATGCTCCTCCATATGATGCCTTTTATATGCAAAATACATACTGCCTGCAGCTCAGCTCAATTTAGAAGCACCTCTTGCTCATGGAAACTAAGCAGCATCTTGGCTCTGGGAATTGGAATGTGTCTTTATCCGATTAATCTGCTGCACACTCCGTGGTCTCTGTGCCCCTCTGCTGCTTCTTCCCTTGGTTTCCAGTGAATTCTTTGTGCTCCTCATCTCTCCTTGGCCTTTTTGTGTGCATACTTGTCTAATTCTCTTCCCTGGAACTCTTCTCCAAATCACTTTCATGTCTTCAATAATTTGGAAAAATTACCAAATTTATATATCTAGCCATGACCTCTCTTGGCATATTATAATCATCCCTTGAAAATCCTGCTCCAATTATTCTACCCAAATTCCAACTTCATCCTCAAGCTTTCAAAAGGGGCCTCCTATGCCCCCGTTGCATGGAAGTTGGCACTTCACAGCAGCTTTTAAGGAAAAATCTTGTAAACCATTTCTCCAAAGTGCTTCCTGTTCACGCTTGACCAAATGCTCTTTCTCCAGACCCCAGCCCCTGCTAATATCACCAGGTGGAGCTAAGTACCCTGCTTCTACGAGGATGTAGATCTTTTAGAAACCTCTGTCTTTGTACCCACAGTATCTTAATGATTATATTGATGCTTCTGTCTTCCCTTCAAACTGTAAGATCCTTAAGACAGGAATCCGTTCCTGGTCCCAGCCATCTGTTATAGTGCTGGAACAGAGTGGGTGAATAGGCAACTTTGAACAAAATAAAACAGGTCCTTTTCTTCCAGTAACTTCTCACATGTCAGCTAATAAGGCCTAATTTATTAAATACCCCCAGTAGTAAGGATCAGAAGGATATAAAAAATAAAATATAAAAACATGATTCAAACATGTTGAGAAGCTAAACATCTTCACATTGGGCACAAAAGCTAATGTTCAAGTACTGAACCATCTCCTTGCTTTAGGACAGACACACTACAACTTTCTAAAAAAAACGTACTTGTAACCTAGTGCCAAATGGCGCTGTCATTTCTGTAGATGAGTATTGGGACAGTTTGACAATGCATGAAGCAAGATCTGAACCCAGTATGGCGGGGAGATGACAAAGGCCCAAGAGTAAGAGACAACATGATTCAACAGAATGGAGGATGCAGTTTCAGGTGTCCAGAAATCATTTGAGCTGCCTGATCTTGGAAAGAGTGATAGGAAGGAAATAAACCCCCATTTTGCACCAAAATAAGTGAGCCTATGAGGAAGGTTAGCAGGTTTCAGGCCAGACAGGCAAAGGAACAGCTGCAAATCTCCAGAAGCCTATTACTTTGAGAGAGGGAGAGAGACTATCTCCCAAATAAATTATCATTCCACAAGACAGCACACTAACTGTAGTTTATGGCTGTGGCATTCTCAAAGACACATAGCTCAAAAACGAAGAGATGATTGAAATGCTCTTGGTGAGACAAGCGATGCCAGTTTGAGAGAATGTCCTTATTTTCAGTGTTACTCTCAGATCTAGAGCAAAGCCTTTCTAGAAACCATCTGAAAAGGACTTCTTGGCTCTCTCTTATGATAGTTGATTTTATATGCTAATCAGTCTTGTCCTCTGCCAGCCCCCCAAGTCATCCAGACTCCTTTAGGGATAAAGACATCTAACTTACTGTGCTTACATCTATTTAGAGGAAAGGCTAGTTTTCTGCTTCACCTCAATCACCAGAGTATACAGTAGATTTGGTCTCATAGTCCATCATCATGTTGTGATTAACACTTCACAAGTATGCATTCCTTTATTCAGTCAAACTTTCTTTCAATAAAATTTTACTAAGCAATTTGCATATTCCTGACCATCTTCATATATATATATACCTTTGTCCTCATGTCCATCTTCCCTGTGAGTCCAGTGAGGCCTGAGATTCCTCCTCAGTGGCCAGGTTTTTCTGGGTTGTTCTTGCATTGTGCTATTTTTGGTTCTCTTACAGGAGCACTTTATGGAGTGAATGAGTTTCTTCTGCAGAGCTACTAAAAGCTAGCTGCTATACCTTTTCATCACTGTGACCAAAATACCTGGCAAGGACAAGTCAGAGGAGGGAAAGTTGATTTCAGGTTACAGTTTCGGAGGTTCTGTTCACAGTGGACCATCTCCATTGTTCTGGGCTCAAAATGAGGCAGAGCATCATGGCAGAAGGTCACAGTAGAGGGGTGCTGTTGCTACCCAGGTGTCCCTGGGCAGCGGTCGAGGCGATCCGAACCAGCCCGATCATCCCCACCGGAATCGGGGGCCAAATCAGGAGATGAGTGCGGAGGGCTGCAACCCGGGTCCCCCTCGTCCGGGGACCCCTTCCCTCCCAGCCGGGGAAACAAGTCAACGACACACAGAGGATGGCAGCCCAGAATCGGTTTATTACCAAGGCACATGAGTTTTTATAGGGAGGGGAGACTGCCAAGGAATCAATAATCTTTCTAAGGGTGTTGCCAAGGGTTATGCAGATTTCGAGTAAGACAAACAACTAGGGAACAGCCTGTGGTTAGCACATTCCAACCCACCCTAATCTTCTTTTTGCATAACAATTAGGAAGCTCAACAAAGCACCACCTAGAAGCCTTCCTGAAGGAACTTATGGAAATAGTAATAAAATCACTCTACTGCAGCTGGTGAAATGGAGTTAAGGTCAGACCCCAACAGGGTGCTGATCCATTCAAGGTGGCCAAGAAGCAGGTGGCAGGGAGGGACAATAGGGAAGATTAACCCTTCCAAGTCTCACCCCCAGTGATTTACCTCCTCCAGCCATGCCCACCTACCTACAGCTACCACCTCCTTAGTCCATCTAAACTAGGGTGAACTGATTAGCCTATAGCTCTCATAATCTAATCACGTATTAGCACAGGAGATTTAGGAGGACGCCTTATATCCAAACTATAGCATTAACATTTTTCTATCTTCAGTGTAGTACCTTTACCCAGGAATATGACCAAATCCGTGAGAGACTGACCTAGAGACTCCTTTTAGGGCAGTAATGGGTGACACAACTGGTATCTCTAATAATGAATTTTCAGTTTACCTTGATATCTACTTTGCTTCCTGCCCACAGGTGAATTTCTGGCCTCCTCAGAAACAAACTTAGGTTTCATACCTCTTTTTTTGTCATTTTTTATTTTTATTCGTTAAACATGGTCTTACAATTAGGAGGGATTCAATATCAAGCAATCAAGGACAAAAGTATAATGAGAGAATAAGCCAAGGCTGCTGCCAGTCCATGGTTTACCCCCTTTGGGTTTGCCATGGTTCCATGTTTCCCCCTATTTGAGCCCCAAGTTAATTGGACTTCTCCCGAAAGTCAGAGGTTCCCCTCTGATTAGATTCCCCCATACTACCTCCCTCTGGTCTCCTCGACATTCTTCCTATTCCCTTCCTTCCTCCCTGCCCTGCTCCCTATGTCTCCCAGGAACCTAGGCAAGGTTCCCCATGATTGTGTAAAAATTCATACATGTTGAGGTAATTGTTAGGTTACCCATCTATCATACTGTTTCTGCTTGTATTCTAGCTTCCACCTATGAGAGAAAATATTCGGCCCTTGAATCTCTGAGTTTGGGATACTTCACTTAGCAAAATTTTTTCCATTTCCATCCATTTGCCTGTAAAAGCCATAATATTGTTTTCTCTAATAGCTGAGTAGTATTCCATTGTATATATGTACCAAAGTTTTTGAATCCATTCATCAATGAGGGGCATCTGGGTTGGTTCCATAATTTAGCTATAGTAAATTGAGCTGCTATAAACATTGATGAAGCTGTATCTCTATAATAAGCTGATTCTAGTTCTTTTGGCAAAATACCCAGGAGTGGGATAACTGGGTCATAAGGTGGTTCCAGCCCTAATTTTTTTAAGGAGTCTCCACACTCTTTCCAGAGTGACTGAACCAGTTTGCAGTCAGTTTCATACCTCTTATTTCTAAAATCTTGCTAATAGAATCCCAGGGTTCTGATCTTTCAGTCGAGGTCTCCACCATTATTTCTTATATACTACTTAAGGAACTTATGTTTATTCATATATTCACTTCTCAAATATTTGGTTTGTTCTTTGCTTTCTTTCCATTTGGACTCATTTGAATACTTTTCAGTCCCCAGTTGGGTTCCAAAAGCCTTGCTCTTGTCCTGATTGCCATGTGGAAGTCATGCACCATCAGTTTTACGGTGTCCTGCATGGGTAGCAGTGTGATTTAAGTATAGAACACACACGGTGTTGTGGGAGCCAGGCTCCAGCAGTCTTGCCTTGTTTGAACCCCGGCCACATCAGCGTCAGTTGTCTTCCTGAGTCTCTGAGGGAGCAAAGTAGGACCTCAGGAGGTGAACCGCCTGTAAGAAGGGAAACCAGAGGTGTGACAGACAAGGCAGTTTGAGGAGGAAGAAGTGCAGCAAGCTTCTGTGTCCCTTCGTTCAGGAAGAAAATGGATTAGAGTGAGACGATGCATTTTAAAATATTTACCAGTTAGCAAAGAAATGCAAAAAGAATAATTGGTGAGCTGCCATTGTCACTTTCAAAATGGCAATGGTTAAAAGTAAGAACTCAAAACGTTGGCTTTGGGGTAGGAGAAGGGCTATGTGCCCCGCAGCGATGGGGCTCCAAGGGAGTCCCACAGTTCCTGAGGACAAATGCCAGTAAGCAGCTAGGGAAGCATGATCGCAGCTTTAATTCTAGGAATTTATTTTGCAAACATTATCAGAACTCTTTTCAAAGATGTTTATATAAAAGGATCCATCACCTAAGAAAAATTAAATGAGAAACTTCTGAAGCTCAAAAAGTGTTGATTAAATAAATTATGGTACATCTAAGTCATATAAACATCACCAAAATAATGTTTCCTAAAACTAGGGGTTTGGGGGTAGAGCTCAGTGACGGAGCTCATGCCTAACCTGTGTGAAGTTCTGGATTTGATCCTCAGCATAGCAAAAAAAAAACAAAAAAACAAAAAAACAAAAAACCAGAAACAACAAAGACATTCAATGCCTGGACAAAAAGCAACTCATAAAGCAATATGCACATCTTTTGGTCCACCCCTTTTTTCCTACTAGATTTCGTATCAGAGTTGCTTCAGGTTCACAGGAAAATTGAGCAGAAAAACAGATTTCCCACATACCCCCTGGATGATTCCAAATGTAATAAAAGTGGTACATTTGTTAACAATCGATGAACCTACATTAACACTCATAATCACCCAGCGTCCACAGTTTATGTTAGAGTTCACTCTTAGTGATATATTCTATAGTTCGGACAACTGTTTAACAACATGTATCCCCTATTATAGCATCATATAGAGCATTTTTATTTCCCTAAAAATGCCCTGTGTTGTACCTATTCTACCTCCACATAAAACCTGTATAATCACTGAGTTCTTTATAATCTCTATCATTTTGCCTGTCCAAGAATGTCATATTGTTGAAATCATTTTATATATATACCCTTTTCAGATGGACTTCTTCCAACCAGTAATATGCATTTATTTTTTTTTTCGGTTTCTTCATTGATTCTTCTAAGTTTGAGCAATTATGAATTGAAATGCTATAAACATCTGTGTGCAGGTTTTTGTGATATAAGTTTTCAATTCGTTTGTGTAAATACCAAAAGGCTTGATTACTGAGCTGCTTGATAAGAATATATTTAGCTTTTCAAGAAACTGCCAAACTGTCTTCCAAAGTGCCGGGACCATTTTGCATTCCTGCCAAATGAGTAAGAGTCCCATTAGTCAGTGTGTGCATTTTAATCGCATTTCCGAAAGGCTCTTGTTTGGGGTAGGCCACTTCCAGGCTCTGGAATCAGAAAGCCTGAGTTCAGGTCATAGCGTTCCATGGGGTCCCCTGTAAGAGGAAGGTGATTGGAGGATCTCCTTGCATGATAGTGGTGAGATTTAGTGAGCTCATGCATCCAAATTCATGCACAGAACCTGCTGCAGACATCATGAATACTCAGGAAACAGAATATAATCATTGTGTGTGCATGTGAATGCTCATTTGGAAAAAATTGTGACTATGAACTTAATATTAAATATTCTGATTCTTATTTTTCTCTGAGTATTTTTGTATCCTCAAAAATCTCCAAGTAGGAGTTCTTGTTATGGTTTGGATATAAGACGTTCCCTGAAAGGTCATATGTGAAGTCATGCAGAAATGTTCAGAGGTAAAATTATTAGATTATAAGAGCTTCAACCTTATCCATAGATTAATCCACTTGAAAGATGAATAATTTTAAAGGATTACTTACTGTACAGGGTGGTATCTACAGACAGGAAGGATGTGGTTGGAGGAAATATGTCACTGGAGTGTGCCCTGGTGAACAGAGCCCTCTCTTTCTGCATCCCGGATGTCGTGAATGGAGCTGCTTTCCTCTCCCACACCCTTTTGCCCTGATGTTCCGCCTCGCCTGAGGCCCAGAGCTTTTACTTGCTGACCATGGACTGAACCTCTGAAACCATGAGTCAAAATAAAATTTCCCTCCTCTAGGTTATTGTTCTCAGATCTTTTGGTCACAGTGATGAAAAGCTAATATAGTCCCATACTCTCTAGACACAAAAATGTTGGTCAACCCTCTGGAAGGTACAGCTGGTCTCCTGGTCTCCTTCACACATTTGCTGCTAGTCTGAAGAGCTAATCTCTTCCACAGTTCAATGACAAGAATAATGTTGAACCTTTCATCTTATGAGTGATAGGAGCTCCACTGGGCTTTTCTTTGAGTAACTGGGATGGAACAGCTCACATCAGTTTTTCCATATGTTTCACCCCTATCAGAGATCCAGTGGACAGAGCCTAGAAGCCTCTTCCTGGAACATTTATCACCCTTCCCATGAAGCCTGCTTTCCAATAATATTTTTAATCTTCTCTCTTCATAGGCATAAAATACTATATATATATATATGCTTTCAAAATAGCTGATTCATCCTCAGAAAAGAGCATTCAACCTCCATTCTGTAATTTAATTGCTGCCATTTGACATTTGTGCTCATGTACAATTGCTTCCACTAGCAGCATGGCTCAGATGGGTAGACATGCCAGCCAAGTTTGCAAATCAAATTGCATTACACACAGATTTTCCTCTTGGTGTCCCTCCTTCAGTGAGGAATATTTTATTGCATATCAAAATAATATGTAACAGCTGAAGTACAGTACCTTGTATTCACAGAGGGTTTTCTACTTCTCAGAGTACTCACATACTCAGTCTGCCTCATTTATCTTCAGAGGATTTTTGGTATAATTTGAAGGGGTACCTGAAAGTAAATAATTCAAGTGTTTTTGTACAAGTATCAGCATATTTTTAAACTTGAAATTCTTTTACATAAGATCACTTTTATTTCCTTTCTCATCTTTCCTCAGCGTTTCCTATCTCTTGCCCCTATTAATTGAAAGTATAATATTGTGTTTGAATGTGGTTTGTGCCCTATAGGTTCAGGTGCTGGAAGCTTGGTCCCCAGTATGGTAGTTAAGTGATGGAACCTGTAAGAGGTGGCGCCTACTGGGAGGGAGTCAGGTCACGGAGGTTCTGTCCTCATGAATAGATTCATTCCAGTCTCAAGAAATGGTTTGGGTCTCACAGAAGTGAATTTAGTTCTGAAGAGAATGATTTGTTATAAGGCAAGGTGCCCAGTCCCTTCTGAAAGTGGCTGTTTCCATTTCTGCCTCTCCTCCATGCTGTGATACAGCCAAGAGGACCCTTACCAGGGCTTCAGTGGCATGCTGTTTGGAACTCCTAGCCACCAGGGTTATGAGTGGAATGAATCTCTTTACTTAAAAGGTAATTAGCCTCAGGTATTTTGCTATAGCAACACAAAATGGACTAAGACTGATGAAAATCATTCCAGTAACTCAGGTGGACAGGCTGGAGATTCTGAGTGATAGTATGCTCTCCCACTGACTTGCAGCCTCTTCCTTCCTTGAACAACTTCATTATCACATCTGGAGACATAAAATGGGCCTTCTGGAGCCTAGAGTTAGCAAAGGAAGATGGGATCCCCACCGTCTATCCTTCTCAGATTCCTTTGGCACGCTTACCTCTCTCTCTTTCTGCAGTCAGTTCATTCAACAGTTTCTGTTGATTGCTAAATACAGTTCTTGAGCAATACCCTTGCTTTCATGTGGCTCTATTCTGGTCATAAATTGTTTGTTTAAAAATAAATCCCATTCAAGGTAATTTAAGCAAAAGAAATAAACAAATAAAAAAACTTCCCCGAAAGGAGTAGCTCATGTAATTCAAGGACATGACTATAACCAATATTCATTAAAAAAGTCAACCCTGAAGTTGAAAATTCAGTAGCAGACAAAAAGCAATGCCTGTCTCTTCTTCTCTGCCCCCTTTTGCAAGGGCTTTTGTGTCTTTTATGGGGGATGCATGGCAGTGTCAACCTCCTCTCTCATGAATGCCTTTATCTACTTGAGTCATGCTTGGTCCAAATAGCTACCTAGTCTTCATACCGTGGAAACTCCCAGCTGAATTTCTGAGTGTCCAAATACCATGGCTTACCCTTTACTCTTCTTTCATGGGGAGTCCATTCCTGGCCCAAATGCCTGATGCTGTCCGTGAAGTTTATGGATGGACACTTTGAAATTGCCATTCAAGTTTTAAGATTTGGGAAATTCTAAAACAATCGACTTTCTTCTTTCCAATTACATGACAACTCTAATCGTACTGAACACCAGTTGAAGATTCATCAAAAAATTTCCAGAAAGACTAATGCAGAGGTCAACTGTCACGGCTGTGTTTACAATCAGTCAGTGAGGTAACCGCAATCAAATTAATGCCATATTTAGGATTAGTAGCCTGTTGAAGTAATGTGCTAACTCTGGTGTTTCTTACTTTACATCCATACTGACTACTCTTATTTATATACATATAATTACACATTACTAAAGAGCATCATTTGATTTGAGGAATACATAGGAATCTGAGTAGGAAACTAACAAAGGAACTACTACTCAATCATACTGTTTTTATGCCCTCTAAAGCAGGAAAATTATCTGAAAAGTTAAGCATATTTTCCTCTAAAATTAGCAAGTTGCAAGAACCTTTTCTCATCCACTAAAATCTTAATGGAATTTAAGCTTATATACATTCTCAAGGTCATTTTTAGATTTATAATTCTTTCAGAGAAAGTGTCTTAGTTTTCTGGTAGTTTCATTAGAAAATTATTGTAGATTTAAACAAGTACTTTGGAGACAGCTAAATAATACCTATGTGTGAATCAAAAATTATGGTGCAATTCAGTTTCCAAACATAAAATCAACATGATCAAATTATGGGACTGGAGAGGTTGCTCAGCAGTGGAGTGTTTGCCTGACATCTGCAAGAACTGGGCTCAATCCCCAGCACCACATATACAACTAAGTGGAGGAATACCAAAAACCAGTTGAAAAATATTTTTAAAATAATTCATTTTTTTCTCTTTCTGTCTATCTCCCCCTCTTTCTGTTTCTCTAAAAAAGAGTATCAATTTTTTCCCAACAATGGCAAGAAAAAACGACACATATCTATTGTAAATAAATCCATAGATCCTGAGTAATACCTATAAAAACAAGTCATGCAACTCCAATTTATTTATTTTTTCAAATTCTAGCTCTGGATGCCTTGATTTTGCAACTTTGGAGTCTAATTTAAGGTTTCAGAGGATACTTTCTCAAAGAGCACAAATGAATTTCTTGACTCCCCTGAGGAGTCGATCACCTAATCCACTCTTTCTTTTCAAATCATCCTGTGCATCCTACCTCATTCCCTGGCTATGAACTTTCTTAAATTCAAAAGATTTTTATGATGTAATTTTTCATTTGTACTTTCTAGTATCTAAGACATTCTTTGGTTATCATCTTAGTTGGAATGGAAAAATGTAACATCAACTGTCAATGCCAATTTTAGAATGCTCAATTAAAATAGAAGTGAAGATGGTACTTAGTTTATACTAGGCTCGTACTTTCAGAATCATTCAAATAATGAGTAATGTAATAATAAAGGTAAACTTAATGACCTGTGAACCATGTTGTTAGCATGTTGAGAGCAAATTGGTATTATGCTCCTTTCATTGGTTATCACAATTCGTCCTTATTTCTAGGAGAACTGTGTATTTATAGATTCCACAAAATTTATGCAGGGCATTATGATAGTGTTAGGGATCCCAGAAGGACCAGATGGAGGTATAGGAACAGGTGTAGGTGCAGGTAAAGAGATGGTCCTTTTCGCTTACCTGTTCCACCTGTTATTACTTTTTAGGTACTGTCCAGACCTCTGAAAGTAACCCCATTCATTTAAGATCAGGATGAGTAGAGGTCAAAAGCAGCTTTTATCCACTGAACCCTAGGAGGGCTGTTAATCTTCAAATTGTACATAAGCAGCAAGCTTTATGTGGAATTTTGCCTCTGCTACCACTGTGTATCAAATATTAAGTGTTTTAAACATAAATATCATTCAGTGAGATAATTAGTTATGGGGCTGAGAGAAAAAGTGTTCTGCAGACCCACATAGCTTTGAGAGATAGTAGCTATTTCTTATAAATGATTTGGGAACATGGTGAATAAAAGATCACAAAAAATTTGAAAGTGTTAAGACTCTAAATCTCTAAAGCATGAAAAAAAGTCCATTATCTTTTATTTGATTTTAATACCGTAGGCTTGGAGGATCGGAATGAGCATGAAGTCATTGTTTTAGAGCTTTTACTCCTTACGCTGCTTCTCAAATACAATAATGAGGCCTCATTACTGAACTTTCATTTTGCTTTAGGGACTTCACAGATGTTTGGCTTGAACTATCGGTAAGATAATATGCCAGGATAGTTTATCAGTCTCCAAAATAAATGTGATACAGCCTCCTCATTCTCATCTGCTTGCTCTGATATCTGGTAATTTTTTATATCAAGTACTTGTTCTGTTTATCATGATTGGTGGAGACAGTCATATTTTATAGCATGTTATGCTGCCTGGCAATCCCATAAGTAACAGAGCTTTGAATGTCTATAGAAGTATCAATCACTTTCCTCCCAGAAGGAAAATCTGTATTTGTTCCACATTGGATTAGAATGGGCAAAATTTTGTAAAAATACCATTCCTCTTCCAACAGATTAAAATTGTGTGGATTTGTGGAAAACTTAAGCAGATTGAATATATCCTGATTCTTACAGAAAAACAGCCATTCAATGTGTCAGGAACTATATAGTGAGTGTAAGAAAAGTAAATTTGTCCATAAGATCTTAGTTTCATTTAGATGCTTGACACCAATTTGGGAATTTCTGCTGAAGTTTCTTATTTAGAAAATGCAGATGTGAACCTGTATTAATTATTTGCCTTTTATTTTCCTCTATTTACCCAAATTTAACAATCTCAAACATGACTTTGAAAGGTAGAGATTATTTTTGTTTTATCATTGTATTTTGATTGCCTGAGCTTAGAACAGACACTTACTTAAGTGCTGCTGAGCACGTGAGTAGCTGGCTAGGAGGACTGTAAGCATGAAATGATGTGGATCAGTTTGTCATAGGTGAAACATCTGGAGCTGCTGCAAATTATAATCTGAATTCTGTAAGATTTTCCAGTCCACATTCTGGTACCTACAGAGCTCAGGTTTTGGCCTAAGAAAGCTGGAGCATTCCCAGGATGAGCTGCCTCAAGGGCATGTGTAAGTTAAGGCATGTCTTTTTCATGCCAGGAAGTATGTTAGTTATTGATCACTCATCTGTAATTCTATGGAAAAGGCTTGTAAGAAGGAAGAAATCCCTCTCAAAGTCACTGAGGTAAAAGGAAAAGTGAGGAGCTAGGACCTAGCTTCTTAATATGCCCAGCTGGGGGGTCTGCAGCAGATGAGATTGGGAAGAGTGAATGCAGATCAAAGCCAGCATGAGCAGAGAACAGATGAAATATTCACAGGCTATTTCTGGAGCCCATTGCCTCCAGCCTGCTCTGCCCGACACTAAATTTAGGAACAGGGTGGAAGGGGATAAACATCGTCCTGACCTCCAGGTTTCCTAAAACCAATGCAATAGAGTGTGAAACAAGAAAGCAAAGGAGAGTGTAAAAAGCATGAATCGAATCAATTTGCTTGATTTTAACTACTTTATTGGAGAGTATTGTGTGCAGAAACAATCTGTTTGCAGCAAATGAATTATTCTGGTGATGTTATTTTAGCTACTATGCTAGGTTTTTTTCCTGTCTATGTAAATATTCTCATTCTTCCTCAGCTCCATGATAATTTAAAAAATTACCACTAAAACTTCTGCACCATGGAAGCCAAATGCAGATCGATTACAATATACCACCACTTTCTTTTCCTGAGATGTTTCTTTGCAAAGATGATAGATTAAATTCCACTTATCAGGTAGATGGTAGAAAAACACACTTTGGGGTAATTTTCATTTACAATTTTTACTAGATCTATTCTTATAACTATAATTAAAGTTCTAATAGAATAATATCCAGCCCTATAATTTTCCTGACTAATATCCAGCCCTGTGATTTTTCCAACTAAAGGTTCTGAAAAATGAAAGGCCAAGCCAATCCTACAGTGCTTGTTTTCCAGTACTCTGGAGGTTGCACCTGGCTCCAGAATTCTTGCCTCAAGGATTTATGATGGTCTTTAATGCAGGCAGCAACTCAGTTTTTATTCAGACAAGATCAATGCCAAGGAGGGGTGGGTGTTGACCATGCAACACATTGTTGGTTTGTTTGACAGTTGCTCAAAAATCATCTCGCATGTCCTTGCACACCTTGTCTCTTCTGTCACATTTGCTCAGTCTCATCCTTCTTGTCAACAAGCGAGAGCACTTTCTGATGTAAAGTTGTTAAATGAATATGGATTATAAATATGGATTATATTTTTCAGTTGAATCTTCCTTCCTGTGTTGTGCCAAAAATAGAGTGAGCGGAGTGAAGTGTGTTCTTTGTGCTCTCGTAGCCCTTTTCTTCCTTTCCAAATGTGAACACTGACTGTTCGTCTGTAAGGTGCACGTAAGAATGAACCTGAACAAACCTGAGGCTCTTTGGAGCTGCTTAGTCCAAGCAAATCACCAATGTATGCATTCCCACTGCAATTGTTCAGCTTGTGTGCACTGTCCATGGTTAACATGGATTGAATGTGTGACAGCTCAGAGTACAGCACAATCCTGGAGTGCTTTCTTTCTTCCTCCAGGCAAAGTCTGTTAGTTTGCAAATTCCTCTTACAATGCCTCACCATCTAACCTCATGGAGCTAGTGATCCTTTTGTAAAATAGAAAGAAATGTTCATGCTTTGATTAAAAAAAATATATATATATATATCGGGGCTGGAGCAGTGGTTCAGCGGTTGCGAGGACCCAGGTTCCAACTCCAGCATCACATATACAAATAAGTGTGGGAGAAACAAAGGCCAGATGGAAAAATAAATCAAACTGATTCTCTCTTTTTCACTCTCTTCCTTTCTCTCTCTTTAAAAAACAAAACAAAACAAAAGTAAAACAAAATATTGATCTCAGAATTTTTGCCTGTAGACAATCTTGTGCTGGAGAGGCATTGTGCAGAAGCTCAGAGTATACCTAAAGACTGGGGAGGACTGTGACAAGCTATCTCCATGAGCTCCGAAAGTCACATGTTCTCTAAAGTCCCCCAGTCATGCTGCCTTTCAGTATGCTGTGCCCCTGGCACACAGTGATTCCTCATACATCTTGATTTGCTGGTTTCTATAATCCTCCGTGGTTGAGACTGGATCTACCAGCAGATCGTGACTGTGAAATAATGATACACTTTCTCTGTTAGCTAATGTCATACATGACAGTCAACTATGACATTGATGAGCCAGAAAAACCCAAGCCACCAAACTCTGTTGGCAGAATTTTGCGCTTAAACCAAGCAAAACTACTAGGTATTAAATTTCTTGTATAAAAGCAAAATCTCCATTAAGTAACTGCATTTTACTTCAGTTCTCTCTAAAAAGCATCCATGGTCTTTTTAGAGAAAATAGATCTATGCTGATTTTTCTCCTCTGACTCTGAGTAGTAGTCCTGGGTTTAGAAATTTGACATACTTTGAGATTTCACTAGCTGTGTAACCTTCAGCAAATTATTTTAATTCTTAGAGCTTTTAGCATGAATTGAATTAAACATATAAAGTACCTACAGTGCATGGTGCATAATGAGCATTCAATGAATGTCATGTTATAAAAATTAGCTACTTAATCATTTCTTAGCTACCATTATCAATTCCCAGCATATATTCCAACAGCTTTCTTTTATTTTATTCCAATTACAAATTAATATGACAAACATCATATTGTAAGCTTCCTAAAGGCAAAAACTAGGGCTTCTGTCTTTGGGTTTTCAGCCTTTAGAGTGATGCTTAAGCATATGTATATAAATATATATATGTGTATGTTAAGCATATTATATAATATGCATATATATACAAATGTGTGTATATGTATATATGTGTGTTTTAAGCATATTATGTATGCATTCATTCAGTCAACATAAACGTGTATGTATATATACATATATATATATATATTGAGTGAACGAATGACCAAATTTAAAAGATCTTAAAGTAATGTCAAGAAATGTTAAAAAATAGTAGTTATATATATGCCTAAGATTCATAAGAATAAACCCCTTGACAAAGGCTATGTAAACAGGAAGAATTACCTTTAGTTAGGATGTAGAGATACAAATGAATTTCCATTATGTGCTGGGCAAAGTTCTAGATGCTGGAGATGGAAAATGAATAAAGGTTGTGTATTCTGCTTATAATAAGCTTACAGAAGAATAATATAAGAGACAGATCATTCAGATAAAGACAGATTGATGCAATGATAGAGGTGTGTCTAAGATACCATGGGTACATTGAGCAGCAAGGTAGAGAAAGGATGTGGTCTCCTGAAGCTGTTGTGTCTAGGTAGATATAAGCAGATCAGAAAAGTTAGATGGTGACTTGGGAGAAGTGGGTAGGCAGGGTAAAGTCATCCCAGGGAAAGGATAGTAAAGAAAAAAAAAAAGACGGCGGAATCCTAGGGCCTTGGATGTTAAAGGGTAAAGCATGAGGCCAAGAAGAAGGGAAACTGAGACTGAAGACTCTGGGTCTTACAGATATATTTAAATAGCTTGAGGCTTGAGCTTTATTTTATAGATGGTTGGTGTCCTAAAAAAATTAAACCAAGAAGTTGTATGTGCGAATTGCATTTTATATGAATCCCCCTGGTAGCTCTGTGAAAAATGCCTTTGAGGAGGAGAGGACTGGGTCCTTGACAGGACTAGGTTCTGGTTAACCAATAAGTGTCCGATTGTGCAGTTAGTCCAGGAAACTAGAAAACAGGACCAGGGTGTTTGGGATGGGTAAGAAGTAGTAGTTTAAAAAAATATGTGGGAAACAACATTAATAGAAACTGGTAATAGGATATTGGAATTTTGTTGAGGAACTAGTGTAAGAATTCAAGGCTTTTAGTTTGCCTGATTAAATGTAAGGTGATTTCATCCGTTGAGAGAAAAGATGAAGAAGGAGGAATGGTATTTCATAGGTAGAGGTGATAAGTCTGATATATTCATTGGATGCTCAAACCTCAGGCAAAACCTCAGAGAAGGTTTAGATTAGAGAAGTGAGGTCATATGCAACCATCAGGACTGGTACTCTTTCCTGGGATGGTCCTGTGGCATAAGTCACAATGGGTTGACATAATGTCTTGGTCCAATCAGCAGCTATAACATAGTATCTTAGTCTGGGTAATTCATAGATAGCAGAAATTCTTTGCTCATATTCATGGAGGCAGGGAAGTTCAAGATCAAGGCTCTAGCAAATTTGATATCTGGTAGAAAGGACAAGAAACTCCTTTCAAAAGCTTTCAAAAGGGCAATAATCCCACCATGAGCACTCTACCCTCATGACTTAATTACATTCCAAAGGCCCCACCTCCTAATACTATCACATTGGGTGTTAGGTTCCAACGTATGAGTTTGGCAGGGGACACCCACATTCAGACTACAGCACAGAGTTACATAATGTAAGCAGAAAGGTGACCCAACAGCAGAAGGTTAAAGCTCAAGTGCAGCTTCTTTAAACTTTCTACAGTTTCTTCATTAGAGAAATCAGTCAACTCACCAATTATAAAATAAAGAACAGGGAATCAAAACAGGTCATATAATAAATATGTAAAATATAGGTATTTCTGAAGAGTAAAAGGGGTGGGCATAAAGAAGGAAGAGAAATGGAGAATAAAGAACAAGTTGGAGAAAAACTAGGAGAGGGGTCCTAGCTAGATAATCCTTGTCTACACTAATGTCTTGAGGCATTTTCCTTATCTTCTTCCGGTAGTTTCATAGTGTCAAGTCTTACATTTACATCAATTGATTTTGAATTGAGTTTTGTATATGTATGTGGATATCCATTCCACCCCGCCAGAATCCATTGTTGATGAGACCGTCCATTCCCCACTGTTTGTCCTTGTCACCTCCATTGAAGTTAATTGGCTACAGATGTGTGGATATATTTCCAGGCTCTCTAATCTGTTCCATTGGTCTGAATCTCTGTTTCCACCATGACTGTGCTGGTTTGGGTACTACAGCTCTCGAGCATATTCTGAAGTCAGGTGCTGTGGTGACTCCAGATTTTTTTTCCCCAAGATTGTTTTGGCTACTCAGGGGCTGTGTTAATTAGCTTTTTGTCACTGTGAGCAAAATTCTTGACAAGAATAACTTAGAGGAGGAAAGGTTTATGGACACACCCCACAAGGAGCAATCACTATTTAGATGAGTTCTCATGAATATTTGTTGAATAGCAATTCCATGGTTTTCTATTGACAATTTGTACTTTCATTTTTTGTCTTTTTTGTGATAGAACTCCTATGGGAAAAAGGACTGTAGAAGTGTCTCACTTCCTCACTGTCTCCTATAAATGATAAAGCTCAGGGAATGGGAAGGCTGACAGTATGAATGTGCAGCCACCTGGCAGTGGACCATCTGTGGAAAAACTTGGTTGGAAGATCTGTCCAGATCTTGGCTATATAATATATTAAATGACTTCATCTTGGTGAGTCTGAAATTTTAGAATGAAGAAGAAAGATGCAGTCATGGTGCAGATGGAAGGTCAGGTGTTCACTTCCCTTTTTTTGGCTGGGGGGTCTCCTCAGAGCCCTTGACTCCTCCAGGTATCCTGGGACTGCTGTTGCCCTGAGCAGGCTGCACCGCCTGTCCTATCCACAGGCTTCCTAGCTGCACTTGAGCAAGGATTGCTACTCTCACTTCCATTCTGGATTCTGGGGCCAAGTGGTCTGTTCATGCTAATTTCAATTACAATGTTTGCCCTTGAAGAAATTCTCTAACAACTCTCTTTGGCTTTACTTGGGACACAAAGGTTCCCAGTTTGCTTAGGGAGCCACAAATAACCTTTCTAAAAGGGAACTGTACACAGGGGAAGTTGTACAGGTTAATCATTGCCCTCAGTGTGGTTATGCCCATGTTTTGTGGGAAAAAGATTTGGATGGAGTGGACAGACCCTCAACTAAAAGTCAAACCATGTGGCATGGATTCCATGCAGCACGAAACGATTTGCCTGAACAACCCTGAGCCTCAGGCTCCATTTGAAGAGTTAATTAGGGATCTCTTATAAGTGGGGTGCAAAGACACCAGGGAGCAGGGGGCCTTTCCTCTTTTGTCTATACCCCATTAGCCTCTTTGTACCTCCTTTCTCCTTCCACTTTCTCTTCTCTATCTTAGTTTACAGGAGATTACCTTACATTTACATTTCCCTCATGATAATACTTACTTTTATTTGAATTCTAGGGAGATTCCAGGAAAGCCAGCAACTCATCTAAACCTTTGAACTTAGATTTTGGCATATAAGTTTTGGGCCACTACTGAACTTTTATTTTTCTAGATGACAGAGCCATCAGGAACATTGGACAAATTGACAATGATGACCATCTAACTAATCCCAAGCATCCTTTTATAGGTATGAACTGTACATATCCCAACAGAAGGGTCTCCCCTCACTCTGGTCAATGACAGTTATTCATTTTTTACTTACAGCAACTCACTGGCCTCTGGGAAGGGTTTAGTTCAGCAAGCACATGCTGGACTGCTGACAAGGATCACTGTCACATTTGGAAATCCCTGAAAATCTTTAAGCCATTATATTCAACAATGCAGTGCACAGGGTGGGAAGAGAAGAGATTCATGGGTTAATGTTGACCAAGTACCTTCTGAACTACAGAAGCCTTAATGGCACCCACATCCCTCAAAAGAACACATGGGTGGAGGTACACCATTGTGGTGACCTTCAGGGCTTCACATCCATGATCCTGGGTTCATGTTGGTCTTGCAAACATCTTTAATTATTCTACCCTTTGTCTTTCATGTTTGTGGAATGGTGATGAAAATGCCAAGTTCAATTGTGAGGATTAAATGAGATAATGAATATAAAAGATTTAACATTGCATGATACAAATGGTAGATACTCACACTAATTGATTTAGTCCCACTATCCTAGGATGGTTCTGTTGTTGAGGTCCAGAGAACAAATGAAGACTGCCCAAGGTCACAGAGCTATTAAGGAAGTGGTGAGATCAGGGTTTGTTCTCAAGTGTATCTGATGCCACAGCCTAACCTCCAAAGCTTTGAGGAAGCACATTCTTGTGTGTATGGGGACCCCAATGTGACATGCATGAGGATGCAGTCCCTTCAAAGAGCTGAGGGAGGTGATTTATCTCTTCCAAGATTCTTGTGCTGTAATAATATAAATTACGAGCCCTATTGATCTGCCTTTCTGATCATTTTTATGGCACATTGGAGTGCAGAACTTGAAGGCTTGTACTAATTAAAAGCTCTGAATTCTAGTAGATTGCATTATACTTCAAAATGGGATTTTCTTATTAAACTTAATTGAACCTAATTCCCTCCTGGCCTCTATTCAAATATTGTCTCAGTGAATCCATCCTGTCTAAAATTTCACACAATTCCAATGAGTGCCCACAAACATACAAAGGATGTATGAAGCTTCTCGTTGCCCTTCCCTTCTTTATGGGTCCTCTGGATCACTGATCAACATCTTGCATTCTCTGTATTTACTCGTCCATCTTGTTGGCTGTCTGTCCCCTACTAGGATATAAGCCCCACGAGGATTTGCCTTTGGTTTTCCGCTGGTTGTGTGACCAATGCCCACCACAGCACCAGGCACTCTCGCACTGAGCACATTTGCTGAATACAGGGAAAGGGAATATCTGTTGATTCCCCTCCATCTGCTCATGCTTGAGCCTGGCTTCCTCACAGAAGTAAAGTTCATCAGCTCGTGGAGTTACCTCCCATCTTGCACACTTTGCTCCTAACGTTCTACTTCATTACCAATGATGACCTCAACTAAAATAGTAAACAAGTTGCTCAGATTGGTTTTGCCTCAAAGGTAGAATTAATTCAGTGGAATGAGGCTGTTTTGTATTTGCATAATTCTACTTGGGAGGATGAGGCATTAGGAAAACTATATTATGTTAAAGGAAAGAAAAGGAAAAAAAGAGAGTAAAAGAATAGTTGACTAAAATATGGAGAAAGATACCTAGGTTGTACTGCTGGCAATTACTAATCATGTATCCCCAGGAAAGCAACGAACTTTTCCAGAACTAAGTTTTATCCCCCTGGAAGAGGAGTGGGTTGGATAAGATGCCCTCAAGTTTCTCTAGAGGTCTAACATTCTAGATCTACTCATATACAGGTCTGACCAGCTCTGATGTTCTATGGTTCATGACAACATAAAACACATTTTCTAGCATCAGGAACACTTCAAGATATACATTTTCTTATAATGTTAAAGGAATTGTTTTCTTTTTACAGGTGTAAGCATCTGTCCAGCAAAGTTTAGTTGAATGATCTTTAATTTTGTTTCTTTGCATCTAAGCCAACCCTTCATTTACTGAAGAGTAATAGAAATAAAACTGTCAGGATTTTCAAAATTGATGGAAGTTGGCCTTTGGCAACCTTTTAAATTTGTTCTCTAGGCTCATGCAAAGCATGCAAAATAAAGCTTCAAGCTTCTTTGACAATAAAATTGGTTTGAAACTAATAGGGATTTGGAAACAGGCAGCTGAGCAGATTTCCTTTGGTAAATATCATGTGGACTCTCTATGGGACGTGGGAAATACAAAGAATTTTAAAATAGCCCAAAGGACCACTTTTCCAGAATATTAGACATTGCTGGTAATACTAAATTCTTGCCACTGAAGAAGAGAAGATGTGGCCTTTTTATGTATTCATATGAATTATCTCCTTTATAAAGATTGCATTCAGTGTCTTCTTCCAATTCCTGGAAGAAAGAGAGCTATTAGTTTTAATAAAATGAGAGGTCATGAGAGCACTAAGTTTGGGAACTCTGATGAACAAGGTCAAGACTGATGTTTCCTAGATATCATCTGCCTTAGATAAATTTGAAAATGAGTTTGACTCTGCATAATATTAACAGAGTTCATGTAAGTATGGACATGAACAAATAGGCAGGATATTGATAAACACATTAATTTATTAATGAGACATCTTAAGTAGAACAGCACAGACATTTATTAAGCACCTTCTCTAAATAAGTTCTTCATAGATACTGCCAAAAGTAATCCATGCAACATGTGGGGAATATATTATTTTCTATTAAACTTTGAGAAAACATTCTCAGAGAAGTTCAGTAATTAGCCTAAATTATCATAGTTGTTATGGACTGAATCTTTGCATCCCTGAAAAAATTCCTCCGCTGAAACCCTAACTCCCAAAGTGATGGTATTAGCAGGAGGGGCCTTTGAGAAGTATTTGGGTCTCAATGAGATCATGAGGGTAGGGCCCATATGTTGAAATCAGTGTCCTTGTAAAAACACAGAAAGAGGCCAGAGCTTTCTCTTCCATGTGCTGAATACAGGCCATGTGAGAGGACACTGCAAGCAGATAGGACTGTCTGCAATCTAGGAAGGGACTTGCACCTGAAACCAAATCTTCTAGCACCTTGGTCTCAGAATTCTTGGTGTTAGGCTGTAGACCAAGGAGGAATCAAAGTCCATCGGTTAAGTCACATAATCTGTAGTGCTTTCTAATGGCACCCAGAGCTGAGTCAGTGGCACAGTTGGCATTGGAACCTCACTCTGTCCACGCTGAAAAGACATGGGATCAAGGAAGCTGGGCTGGGGGCATTGCTCATGATGGATGGATGGATGCACTAAAGAACTGCAGATCACTGTGGTCCATGGGGCAAGAGCATGATGGGAATGTCCTCCTTTCCCACAGAAGTAGACACCAGAAAGACCAGTAATGCCTTCTTGTTCTCACTTTGCTGGGTGCGGGCAGAGAGTCAGCTTCCGAGGCCCTCTGCATCTCCTAGCTACCTGGGTTCACGTCTGGCCCTCTGACCCCATCTGTTCTTCCTGCCTCAGGTCAGCACCCTCTCTCCCTACTGCTTTTCTTGCCTGTCTGACCATTTCAGTCCATTTTAGCACAGAAATGATTTCCTTAAAATTATTTGTTCTCTGATTCAGATCCTTTAGAGATACAAAGAGAGGAGACATAGGCATGACACCAATCAAAAGGGAATGTCGGAGTTCCACTCTGAGGAGAGCACATGGATGGGAAGAACTCCTGTGGTTGTTGGTGTCATAAGTGCTGCTAGGGCTGTGCTGTGCACCCTGCCCCTGACCCCATGAGTCGAGGCTCCCAGTGCAGTCCCTCATGCCTCCTTTGTGTGGTCTGATGACATTGACCTCATTCCTTCCCCTGCTTTGCTCCTTAGGATCACTCAGATCCCTGTAAGGAGATATGCTAAGCAGGTAAGATTTTCTAGGGATAAAGGCAGAAATAAATACCAAAACAGATCATTAAGATTTTGTAGCTGAAATTGTATGCAAATGTAAATAATGCATATTTAAAGTAATCACTGTATTGCTATTTATATAACATCTTTTCACCCAAAGTTGGCAAGGCACTTTACAAATATTCTCTCTCTAATCTTCGCTGGCCTTCAATAAATTGTGCTATAAATACTGCTTTGAACCATGAATTTGTTTTCTCCTTTCACTTTCCAAATCCATCTTGGGAAAATCTGTTGACTTATTCAACGTGAGATCCACCTTCAGAGTTGCCACTTTTGCGTGTGTGTGTGGAAACTGAAGTGTAGCACTGGGTTAAAACGTTGTTGGAGTACCTGCAGTCACCTGCAGTCAGTCATCAGGCCACACTCAGGTTTGCAGAAATATGTTGAAGGCCCATCAGGGCTGCTTCTCATTTTCTTGATTGAGAATGCAAAATGATTACTAAAATGTGTTGAAGGCCACAGGAGCCTCTACACATGAATTCTTTGTAAGGGGACATTTTTTTTTTACCATCCAGAACAGGACATAAGGCCGAAACATGGTCCTAAAAGATGCTACATGACCTGTCTCCCAGCCTCCCTAACTCATGTCCTAGTCTCCTCCTGGCTTATCTTACTCCTATTCTGGCTCCTCTGTTGCTGAAACATACTGGGCATGCTCCATACCCAGGACCCATGCACTTAATCCTCTCACTGACTGGAGACTCCTCCCCACTTGCCATCCAGCTCACCCCACCACTTTGAGGTAAAGCAGTATTTACTTTCGTTCATCCTGGCTCCCCTCACCTTACGTTGTATTTTTCTTTTGTCTTTATCAACACATGATCTTCTTTATGTTTATTTTTTTTCTTTCCCATAATACAACCTCCATGAGAACAGATATTTTGTGTATTTCCTTTATTGTTTTATCCCTTAGTGCTTTGAATGGAGCCTCAACATAAAAGTTCTCAAGAAGTAGTTGAGAAGTGAACAAATTGACCTTGGCTAATATCTGTAGAGTAATGAAATCAATCAATGTAATTATTTACAATTGTGGTCAGTTAACTGACTATTCTCAGGATAAAGCATTGAAGTCAATCTTTTTTTTTAGCCTTGGTTTGTACTGTGGCATATGAAAATATGCTTGAATTTTTATAGTGTGTATAATTTTAATTAAATAGTCAAAAGAAGGAAAGAGATTCTCATGGTCTACAAGTTGTGATTAAGGCAGAAAGGCTTACATAAGCAATAAACTACCTTGAAGATAGAAGTCAAACTTGAATTGTGAATTTTGGTGCATGAATGATACTTCATGCATACTCATTTGTGCATAATTGTTCCAGTCTATGAAGACAGTTTTAAGATGTGGTTACCCATGTGAAGAATCCCAGTCTTTTCACACACAAAAAAGGTCTCTTCCAACTGCTAGGTTCCATATGGTTCCATCTGCAGTTATTCTACCCCAGAATTCTGTGCACTGTCTTCAATTATGACTTTGGAGCATTTCTTTCAAACACCCTGTTCATAATCACCATAGGACACTTGGACTGTCAGCCAGTTTCCACCCTGGTAGGGTATTATAGCACATGGTCCTGGCAGATGGATCATAGTCCACAATCTCATTCCTAGTGGCTCTGTCTGTTCTGTGATCCATATAGAACAAACTTCTCTTTGTGAAGATCCATTGTAATTCAGAAAACCACTAGCAGATCACCTTGTCTTCTGGGCATTTTCTAATTTATCAGGAGTTAAGTGCTAGCAAATGTGTCCCTCAAGGTCTGCAGTTGTTCAAATGTGCGTTAGACTTGTGCCTGTTGCAGGGCTGACCTCAGCTTTTCCCGCATGCTAACTGAAGGCAACTCTGATTATTCCAAAAGGTCCATTTCCCACACATGGCTCCAATGCTGGCCACAAATTGCGTTCCCCAAGGTGCTGGTCCCTCTGCAGTGGATCCAGCAGGGCAGAGCTGGATTTGAAGAAGGTATGAGTTACCCAGAGAGGGAAAGAGGGAGAACAATTAAAGAGGGTGTAAATTCCACATTCAAGCTAGCAATCGGAAGACATGTCTGACAGTGTAGTCTGAGGGGACAGTCATGGGAGCAGAAACAGGCAAGTTGAGGAGGTGCTGGGTGAGTGTGTTCAGCATGAGGTATAAGAGAGGCACAGAGCCACCCTCAGGGCTTCCAGTGGCCTGTGTTCTCCAGCTGCCTCTCCATCTCAGTGCATCACATGGCCCGACCATCTCGACTTAAAGGTCCACCATAAGGGTGGACATAGATTTCATCCAGGAATAGCACAATGGAACAGTCTATGACATTTGTTAATGATAAAACACAGAAAAAGGAGGAGTGTTCAGCCCTTTCAAAAGTAGATAGAAATTCAATATACCTTTGAAAAGTTGAAGACGAGGGTCAGCTTCAACCAGTTTCAAACACAAGAGATATGTGGAGAGAGAGGGAAAAGCAATTTGCTCAACACAAGATCAGAAATGAAAGGTTTTGTGACTTGCTGGATGGTGCAGCCGTGTATTGCTATTAAAGCATCAGGGGCTTAGGGCAGTGACCAGAGCAGCCCTCCATCCCTCACCCTGGTGCCATGGGCAGATTTGATCTTTTTAAAGAGACACAGGCTTTCTTCCTCTTTTCTTTCCTTTCCTTTTTTTTTTTTTTACCCCATTCAAGTCAGATAGAAAGCACAGGGGGAAAAGTGTGTATCATGTATAACTATCATTAGCGTCACATACTTGTGAGTTAAATTGCCTGTTATGTGCGGGACTGTTTGAGAGAATTGTGGGACTTGTGTGTACTGATGACTGTCAAGCATTGGCTCACTCTTCCGTGATGCGAAATCAGGTAATATTTTAATAACTGCTGGAACAAAGAAAGATGGAGAACTCTGATGAGGTTGGTGCAGGAGATATTTTCCAAGTTTTAATATGAGCAGAGCATGTAAATGGTGAGTATATCAAAAGGGTATGGGAGGATAAGGTGGGGCCAGATGAAGATCAACAGGGCTAATTTAGAAGCTCAGACAGAATTAAAGCATAAGTGGGATAATTCAAACTAAAGAACAAAAAAACAGTGTGGGTTACTACAGAATATAACAGGAAACTGGTGTCTATCAAGTATCACAAATAAATGCATGAAATTCTGGCATGCAAAAAATGAATACTAATATCTAACATTTATGAAACACTGGACAGTTATATAGAACATCTGTATCTAATGCAAACTTTGCTTGGTCCAACAACCATGTAGAATGAGTTTGGTATTCCTCTTCTCACTTTACAGGTGAAGAAATGAGACCCATAAAAACTTAAATGACGTCTCAAAGGCACAGAACCCGTAGTAGCTGAAGCAATGCATGCTAGTTGCTGATAAAATCAGCAAAGCGAGTTTATAAAACAGACATATATTTTGCAGTAAATAAAATTTTTAAAAATAACTACACTATTAAATTGCAACCAAGTTGGGATTATTTGATAAGCATACATATTTTATTACTTTGATCTGTATTCGTTGTTTTTGCAATGCAGTTTTATTTTTATAATGGCTATAGTGATTTTACAATTTATGAATCATTCAGAATCTGATGGAAGATCTTATCACTCTGAGCTTGAGAAGCTCAACCAGCCCAGGAGCCTGTGTTTCCTAGTACTCACATCACATTATTTCTCACACCTCAGAAAAGAGAAATTTCATAAAATCTTTGTCAAAATATGTTTGTTTGGATAGTTAATAGTGCTGAACAAGCTTGGACAACCTTAATTTCTCTTTTAAATGGTGTTAATTTGGAAGAATAATCCTGGCTAAAGGATGAAAGAGGAGGTGAGGGAATTAATGGAAATGAAAAACTGAGAGATTAATTGGCTGCAAAACAAAAAACAAAAAAACAAAAAACCAGAGCCATGTGGCTCTGCCCTAATTTAGATGTTCATTGCTTCAACCAATGGACAATATATAATTATGAAAAGATATTGCCGAAGGAGCACACAAGTATATTGATTTTTGCCATCATGAGTACATTATAGTCCTACCTTCCCAAGATTAAAATGAATAGAGGGAGTAACAAGATTCTCCATGAATTAGTCATTCATTTCCATTTTGAGGTGGGGGTTGGGGGAAGGATGCCATATTATTAGCATTTTAATTAAGATCTAGCAGATGAGAATTTCACAAGGTAATAATTCCAAAAGGAACTTTTTTTTCTCTCTTAACAGTAAATAGGTATAATGATAGCCTCAAGGTAAAAAGTTGAAGAGATTTAACACCAGAAAGAAAAGACAGTTTCCAACTGATGCTGATAGTTTTAATTATGGGGATTAAGGGACTTTAATACTTGGTGGGTAAAACTACTGAATTTATTATATAATCAATTTTTTTTCATTCAACGGATTTTTACTACATACTTTCCAAATGAAAGCCCTGTCCTAAGTAGTATAGGAAATCAATACAATTTTAACATATTGTTCTTGCTTTAAAAAATAAATGGGTCTGAGGTGTGGCTCAGTGGTAGAGTATGTGCTTATTATGTATGAGGCCCTAAGTTCAACTGCTAGCATGCACACTTAAAATGGTCCCATTCTGTGCTAAGTTTTTCCTGTTGATGCCGGTGATGTGGATGTTGGGTCCGTGTCCTCTCGGAGTTGAAGAATGAAACTGAGGTACACTGAGGCAAGCGTAGTAGACGGATTTTATTATAGAAAGTAAAGCATAGGGAAAAGAACAGACTTCCCCCAGAGTCGGGGAAAGGGACAGAGCCCACGAAGCAGTGAGCTTTGCCCTTTTTATACGACATCCTCTTCTTAATTGGTTACTGCTTCCCTGCCCCTGTACATAGGACACAGGTCCGGGGAATTCTGGTCCAGTCTTTGGTCCAAGCCTTAGGCGCCAATAGAAAGAATGTGGTTCCTTGCTTAGCAGCTGGGAGTGTCTGCATCTGGGCCTGTCTTGTCAGACCCTCATTAGCATTGGGGGATGCCTTTGCCCTCTCAGGAAAGAGGACCATCAGTTAATTTGTCTCTTCTTCAACCCACATTGTTCTGCCTACACTGACTGCCTAACTTTTTCTGCCTCATTGTCATTAAGTCCCTTAATCCCTGCAGTGTCCCTGTAACAGGGCCATATGTCTACCTCTATTTTGTTAGATGAGGAGAGGGAAGCTGAGTGTTTATCTAGCTCTATCAGTGAATAAGTTGTTCTGCATAAACAAACTTCCAGATAACAGAAGGAACATTCCAGTTCTCTACACCTGTTTGCTCTAAATGTGCTTCTACGCATTTTAATCCCCTTGAGTGAATTTGTGCTAATGCAAGGGGCCTAAGTGTAAGTAGAATTCTGGAAATCTTTCCTTGAGGGTTCAGGACTCAGTTGCTGTTCAGGTGTTTCCTTTTGTCTGGATTTGGTGATTTATGGGCTACTCTGAGTTGTGCCAAATGGGCAAAATCCAAACTACTAACCAAACTAGTGAGAATTATACGGAAAATAAAAATAAATTGTCGCTGAATTAAGCCCAGATGAATTTTCTCTGAACAAAATAATTCAGTTTTAAAATAAACTTTATGTATTTAGTTTGGTTTTAGTCACTTGTTTACTTGATTTTTGGTGTTGTCTCTCCCATTCTCTTTTTTCTTTATTTTCTGTCTTTTTTTTTTTTAATTTTTTCCTTTCTTGTTTTGGTTCTAAGGTGTGTTTTGAGGAGTGAGCTTTGGGACATGAAAGAGATGATGATGTGGCTCCCGCTGCAAGATGGAGACACAAGCAGAGCTTATTGTCTATAATTTGTGTAGGTCACTAAAATTTTCATGATTTATAAATTGTTTAAGCTGAAATGGTCGGTGTGGATCTGAAGCTTTCAAAATTAGCTTCCATGACAAAAGTGTATATTGATGGTGTTACCAAAATTATTGAAGGTATGTAAGCTCTTGTTCCCAGAATATGCATACTGTCGTGGGGATGCCTTCTGGGAAATGTGCATCCTCATGGGGCAGTATAATCCCATGGGACCGTTGTCATACATGCAGCCCATCACTGAGCCAAACATCACTATGCAGGCGTGACTACATTTTAGTGAACTGAGAAAAAATAAGAGGAGAAGGGATGAAAATCTGAATTGTTTTGGTATACATCAGCCATTCTCACTCTATCCTTTCTCGTTCCTAGCCTCTAGTTACTTCTATGTGATCAATGCTTTTAGCTTCTGAACACAATTTCTGTTTGTGTCTCTGTGTAGGAGGTAGCTCTAATGTCATATAGCACAACAGAGCAACTATAATCTACAACAATTTAACTACACAGTTCAAAATAACTAAAGGAGAAGAGTTTAAAGGTTCCCAGCATTTAAATATGATGATTTTTTTAAAGAGAGAGAGAGTGATATTGATGATGATGATGATGATGATGATGATGATATATTTTTTAAGAGGGAGAGAGAGAAAAAGAGAGAAAACCAACTTCATTTAGCTTTTTCCATCTGGCCTTTGTTTCTCCAACACTTAATTGTGTATATGGTGCTGGGGTTTGAACCTGAGTCCTCCTACATGCCAGGCAAATGCTATAACTGCTGAGCCTTCGCTCCAGCCCAATATTTGAGGAGATGAAAATGCTATCACCCCAATCTGGTCATTACCTCTTGCATATATGTAAGTTGCAACAGTGTACCACAAAAATAAGTGCAGATGTCATCTATCAATTTAAAAAAAAACCTTGAAAATCACTGTTTTTATAATGGCACTTAAAAAATATGAGGTATCATCCAAAGGTTATTTCATGACAAATAACACCTAGACTCAGGAAAGCTGTTCTTCCTCTAAAAGATAGCAACTTTCAGAGCTGCCTACTAGTAGCCTTTAAGAATCAGTACCACCTTCACTTCTGTGCAGCTGTGCAAAAGTCCAGACCAAGCTGGCAATGCACTAAAGGAATCCTAAAATATTGAAATTGGATTCTCTGTCCATTGTGCATTTCTGCTTCTTTTCATGCTGATAGTGGTGCTCGGGGTCCCCACATAAGTTGCTAATGAGTAAACCTGGAGATCCCCATGACAGAAGTGTCAGCAAGGAAGTTTTGAACAAGTAGGCCAGGAAGGAGGTTCACTGTGGTAACTTGCTGATGCAAGCATGCTGTGTTTGGGAAGTGTTATTTTGGAGTCATCGGCATCGTTGTCAATACCTTTCTGTGTTATTTATAACAATGGGCCAAGTGTGAATTAATCATTCACACTATATCATGATTTATATCACTCAGTATAAATGGAAATGTTCTTACATTTAGGTGTGTTTGGCAGGGCATGGTGTCTTTCTGCGACAATGACCTCCCTTCATTCTGGTTATTCCTTTTGTAGGATGCCACGTGCCTGGGAGGCTGTGGGGGGGTTGCACAGTAGATACATGTTGTATGAAGTCACCTCTGAAGTCTAGTGGCTTTTATGCAAGTCTCTACTTTGCGCACAGCAGTGCTGTGCTTCGGCTGTCATTCTCTTCACCTTAACCCTGGTCTCCATTTTTTAAAATGTTTTATTTGGGTTCTTGCTATTTTGCCCAGGCTGATCTCTAACTCAGAAAATCAAGTGATCCTCCTGCCTCAGCTTCCCGAGTAGCTGGGACCACAGGTGAAGAGCACCACGCTCAGCTATTGCCTGCCACATTTGCCTCTGGTGAGGTCTTGGCCACTTGGTAACATAATCATCCGTTAAGTGACATCTCAAAGGTTTGCAGCCTTGGAGCCCTCCCCACGACAGAAGCCTCCCTACTGTCCCAAGAATTGTTCACCGTTTCCTCCATAAGCTGCCTCAGTGCCTTAGAGCCAGCGTAGCTTTGGTGCTGGTCTGCTATTATGGTTGCTTCTCGGTGGTTCCCCATGGAAAGCATCCTGCAAAGAGGTCCGTGTGTTAGCAGATTCCTGGAGTCTAGCATAGTATCTAGAGTTTTACTGGTATTCTGTAATATTGTTTGAATTTGATTATATTCCTCCAATAAGTTTGCTCTCCACTTTCCCAGTTTCCACATCCATGGATGAATGAACATGGATGAAAATATTCAGAAGAAAAATTGCATCTGTACTGAAAGTGTACAGATATTTTTATCATTATTCCCTACATAATATAGTATTACAACTATTTAAATAGCATTTAGATTATACTAGGTATTATATGTAATCTAGAGGTGATTTCAAATCTACAGGAATTATGCCTACGTTATATGTAATTTTATATAAGGGACTTGGGCATTGAGGGGAGGGGCAGGGTCTATCCTAGAACTAACCTTCTATAGATAATGAGGGATAACTGGGATTCAGATTTACTCATGAGACAATGTAGGCTAAACTGCTTTAACAAGACGCCCCATAGTTACTTAGTGCTGGAGCGCATGGAGCTTACTTCTTACAGGTAACTGAGCAGAATAAGTGCTCCAGCTCACTGATGGTTCTCTTCCCAAAGTCATTCATTCATTTTGAACTCATGACTTTCAGGTCACTCAGCGTGTGAACTGGCTAGAGAAAGGAGAGAAGAAGGTGTAGACCTCCTCTTTAAAGGCGCTGGCCTAGAGTGGTCCATAGCACTTCTGCGCAATCCTGTCGCACAGATCCTCATCCTCTAACCATATGGGCCGGCCTGGCGCCTGCTGCTGTCTTTGTGCTCAAGAAGAATGGAGAGCACATTCTTGGCTACAAGATCCTTCCTCCAGGAAATATGTGACCATATTTCCCATCATTCAGTTTCAAAATATCGACAATTGTGTTTGACTTCTTTCTTTATTCACCCCACTCACCAAGACATTCAACAGATCCTATTCTTTTTTTAAAATTACATTTTATTTCACTTTTTAGTAACATGTGTTAATTGTACATATGAATGGGGGTCAGGGTAATATTTACACACATGCATAGAAGCATGCACTACTAAAATCCCACCTCTGCTTATCCCACCCTCCCCATCCCATCACCTTCTCAACCTCAAATTGCCACTCTTCTCCATTCAAGTGAATCTTTTGCTAGCTTTCATATGAGAGAAGATGTAGTACCTGTCTTTCTGTGCCTGGACCATTTCATTTACCATATTGTCTCCAGTGACATCCATTTTTCTGCAAACAGTAGAATCTCAGTCTTTGAGCAGTATTCCTCTCTGTATGTATGTGTGCATGTGTATCACATTTTCTTTCCCATTCTTCTATTGACAAGCACCTAGTTGACTCCGTATTTTACCTATTGTATTGTGCTGCAATAAATATACTTGGTCATGCGTGTATGTTTTTGGTATGCGAATTTCCTTTCTTTGACTATACACCCAAAAGTGGGATAGTTGGGTCATATGGTAGATTAATTTTCATTTTTGGAGGAAACTTCATACTGTTCTCTATAATGCCTGTACTAATTTACATTTCTGTTAAATAAGAGTGTCTGAGAGTTCCTTTTTTTTTCCATATCCTCTACAGCATTTGTTATGCTTTTATTTTTTGATAATAGCCCATATAATAGAGGTGAGATGATATCTTATTATGACCAATATTTTGAAGCATTTTTATATAGCTGTTGGCCATGTGTATTCTTCTTTTAAGTGTCTATTCAGATCATTTGCCCATTTTCAAACTGGAGTATTTGTTTGTTGTTTTTTAAGAGAAAAGGACAGTGAGAGAGAGAGAGAGAGAGAATCAACTTTTATTGAGTTTTTCCACATTATTTTCATTGCTCTTACACTTAGTTGTGTATGTGGGTGCTGGGGTTCAAACTCATGTACTCGCGTATGCTGGGCAAGCACCATAATCGCCGAGCCACCACTCTGGCCCCAGAGTATTTGGTTTTTATTGTTAATATTTTTAAAATACATATTCTGTATGCTAACCCTTTGTCAGATAAGTGGCAAATGTTTTCTCCAATTCTAAACAGGTTGTCTCTTGAATCTGTTTATTATTTCTTTAGCTCTGTAAAAGCTATTTAGTCAGATGCAATCCCATTTGTCTAATTTGCTTTTTTTCCTATGATTGCCTATTTCATTGTTTTGAAGTGGTTTCCATTTTCTTTTTGTAGTTTCAGCCTTTGAGGCTTTCCACTGAAGACTTACGTAAGTTTCAGGTGTTACATTCGGTTAATTTTGTACAGGGTAAAGAGCCAGACCTCAAGTTTCAATCTTCTGCTTGAGGATCGCCAGCTTTCCCAGAACCTGGTCTTTCCCTTGAGTACTTTTTTGGCACCTTTAGTGAGAATCAATTGGCCATAGCTGCATGAATTCATGGGTTTATGTGTTCTTCACTCTATTCCAGTGGTCTGTGTGTCCATTTTTTTGGTAAGTATCATGCTGTGTTTTGATTACTATGATCCTATATTATGCCTTGAAATAAGATGTGATGCCTTCCACCTTCTTTTTCTTTCTTTCTTTCTTTTTTAATTTTTTTTTTTGGTCCATTGTTGGGATCTCTTATGCTTTCATATAAATTCTAGGATTTTTTTTCTAGTTCTATGAAGGCAACCATTGCTATTTTGATGGGATTGCATTGAATCTGTAAATCACATTGGGTATTTTTTGACCTATAAAACCTCCTTTCCTTCTTACTTCCTCCTTCCTGGTTCAAGAGAACATAATGTCTTAGAATTAATTATTAATTAATTAAAAAGCTAAGGGAATCAGAGGATTAGAAAACAAAGTGACAACAGCAATTACTAGTAAATAAACTTAGACCCCAGGGGGAAAGGAAATCATAGAAAGGGAGGCTAATTACACATATCTTTCAATCCTTGCTTTTGTTTTGAGGACTCTCAAAAGTAACCAGGAGGAGAGAAGGGCGAGAAGGAAAACACTAGAAATAAATGAAGAGTGACCAAATTATAAAAGCAAAGACTATTGATTCAAAGCTTGCTATAGCAAGGGAGTCAGCCACATCACCTGCATTTGGCAGAGTCTAGCTGGCAGGTAGAGGACTGGGAAAACTTGGTAGTGTAGAAAAGGGAAGGCTCTAGGTGTGCTCTGGTTAGAGGCTGCAGGCCTGGGGAAGCTGGAGTCAACCGCCGGTAAGGAAGATAGGCTGTGTGATGGGTATGGATGCAGATTTGACTCAGGCTCCTTTGCTCCTTTGTCCTATGCTGGAAGCAGGGAAAAATGAGAGAAACTGCCTGTTGCAAATCAAGCCCTGGTCATGTTGTGCCTACCCTTACTGAAGTTGTTGCTTAGCTTTCAGAATTGTTGCTAGAAAGCAATGTGGCATCCTGAAAGTCTGCCTGATGGCAGGCTGCCCCCTTGAGTTGCATACTGGATAAGTATCTGCAGGTTGTGAGTCAGAACTCTGTTTTTAATTTGATCTAGTCATTTGTGTGTTCAGTCTCTCAAGACATAGATGTGAAGAAAGAGCTTTCTGGCTTGTGTGGAAGTGTGAGGGTGGCAGTGGATGGGGCAGAGAACTTGGTATGCAGGTGTTCAGGTGCAACTAGACCCTAAAAGAAGCAATGGTGAAAAAGGACAGGGGATCAGAAATGTCATTTAGTACATGATGTGTAGCTACTAAAGTGGCAAAGGGCATTTTCACCCCAGAATAGATCAAGCATCACCACTACCAGAGTAAGAACAGAACTGAAGACCTTTGATCTTAAAAAAGAAAAGAAAAGAAAGAGTTAATTGGTAATCCAAGTTGAACAAGCAATTGAATAGTAAGTAAAGCTTAAACTGGGTGTAGGAAAAAAAAATGATGTGGCTGGGTAAAGTCAGAGCCTAACGTGATAGCCTAAAAAAAGCAGTCATAGCAAAGAACAAAGAATTTGATGGAATTTGGGGGCGCTCCATTTGTCCCAGAGCAAATGACAATTCCTGGTTTTCGATCTAAGCCTGCTTCCTAGGATGCAGCTTGGGAATATCTTTAGTAGGGTCTTAGCACTTCATCCCACATCGCTGTTTGCTGTCTCTCTCCAAACCCCAGCTCTGCCTCGGGATAATTGCCTCCGATCCAGTCAGTTTTCAGTGGCTATGTAATCCAGCGCCAGCCTAACAATTCCTTAGTTTCTGTCTCTTGTAACCCCAAATCGTGCTATATTAGCACACCCAACAAGCACTACGTTGTACATCAACATTCTCAAACATTCTCATCGCCTTAAATTTGTTCCAGATGGCGTCTCTGTTTAGCGACCATTATGGCAAATAGTTAATTAATCCGTTCTGTCCTTTAAAGAAGAATTCCAAGAATTATGTTTCAGAGTAAATTTTAATTAGCTGTAGAGTGACTTACTTTCCTCTATTAATTAATCATGTCTGGAGATATTTAAGCTGTTGGACAAACTCCTCTGATAAACACCATTGCCCACTTTGAAGCTGTTAATTGAATTTTCAACGAAAATGCCTAGAATTCCTCAACCAGTCTCTAAGGGTGTGATGTGGTGATTTCATTCCATTTTATGGGAGAAAACAGTAACAATATCTGCTAGTTTCATTTCCCCACAGGGCAAGATGAATAGAATCAAATGAAAGTAATTTGGTATTGCAAAGAGATGGGGGGTGTGTGTGCATGTGCATGTGTGTGCGTGTGTGCATGTGTGTGCATGTGCGTGTGAGAGACACTGTGCTTGGTAGTGTGCATATATACATATTTGTCCTGCCCTTTACTAACTAAAATGTGCCATTATTAAATTTGTCACAAATCAGTGCTGTCCAGAGGAGCCAGAATAGGGTAGATGTAAAACTCTCTAATTGTAATTCTTACCCATAAAATGAAAAATATAGAAACAAACCTTATTTTCTCAGAGTCATTTTTTTCACTGCCTTCATGAATAAGATTTTCAGTAAACTGAAATGAGGACATCGAACAAGTTCAGGACCTGAAGCAATATACAGAAGGCTATGAGAACCTTGAATCCAGAAACATGACAATCAAGATAATATCAGTGTCACTATTACTAATCGTATGTCTAGTACTTTATCATTTACTAGAACTGGCTTAATACTACAGACTCAGTGACTTGAAAAATAGAAATTTTTTTCTCATAGTTCTGGAGACTGGAAATCCAAGCTCAAGGTATGAGCAGGTTTGGGTCCTTCCTGGCTTGCTGATGTCAGCTTTCCCCGGTGTACACACATGGTCATTTCTCTGTGCCTTCATGTGTTTGTTATATCTCTCCCTGTGACTAAATTTCCTCCTCTTCTAAGGACATCAGTCATATACATCAGGGTTCACCCTATAGACCTAATTTTATTTTGATGACCTCTTTAGAGACCTTATATCCAAATACAGTATTATTCTGAGGTCCTGATAGTTAATACTCAAACATATGGCTTGTGGATGGAGGGAGACAAAATTCAAGCCCTAGCAAGTGCCTACTGTAGGGAAATCAGACTCCCTTACTGTGTGCTTGGGTAAAAAATGGGACTAATGAATGGAAACTAATGTGGAATTATCTCATTTTCTTGGGAAATATTAGAAAACTGGAACTTTAAAATTTTAAATGTAGTAGGAAGTTTATGTATTTTCCCAAAAATACATCTTATAAAATGAAATGTCCATACAAAAATATTTGGAAAATTGATAAGGTGTTTTAATTTTAAAGAATTAAGTTCAGTTCTGAAAGTAAAAATATGCATCATTTCAAATTTCTATTTTAATAGATCCTTAATAGAAATAAAATATCCAAGAATAGTTTTTTAAGAGAGAGGAACAGTGAGAGAGAGAGAGAAAGAGATAGAGAATTAATTTTATTTAGTTTTCATGTGGTTTTCATTGCTCAACACTTTGTTGTGTGGTGCTGGGGGTTCAAACCCATGTCCTCACGCATGCCAGGCCACTAAGCCACCACTCTAGCCCTCAGTAATAGATTTTTTAATTCAGAAATTTATTTGTTGAATAAGCTTCTAATGAAATAATACAATATATATATATAAATTCTGAAAATTAGATTTACCCCCAAGAGCACCTAGCCAATTACCCACCCTTATCCCCCCTCCTCCTTCCCAATACATCTCTACAAATGCCTTAAGTTGTATGACATTACATCTTATCTGGATTTAAAACATGATAATAAACCTCCTATAATAGTTTTTAAAAGCATATGATTTAAAAAATATAATATTGTCATAAGGCTTCTTATACGGTACTGCTGTAGAAGAAATTGCAGAGAGTAATAAATATAAAGAATAATTCAATTTAACTACCTAAAAGGGAGTATAATAATGAGTTTGATTTTCAGTTATGCAAGGAAAGTTAATTTAAATCATGAAAACATCTTTGAGTCCTCCAAGGTGTGTATGTGTGTGTGTGTGTGTGTGTGTGGTGTGTGTACACATATATGTGTATTTTGTTATGTATGTATTCATTAGAAGGTTAACAACATAAACAGTATTGTTGGTTTGTTGGTTTGGGTATAATTAAGCTAGAGAGTGTCATAAAATTATTTTAGTAACATTAGATTATGATCTTTCTTTAATGACTAGATTGTCCTAAGATAGAATCTGTCCCCCAAAACAGAACCACGTTCTGCAGCACTGATTTTTTTTTTTATCATAAAATACCTTTCGGTATTTCAACAGGATATTACCTGTATTCGTGAATTTCTCCTTGGGCAATTTGTTAGCCGAGCACATTTTAAAAGAGTCCACCAGTTTATGACAGTCACACCGAGTTTATTTAATGAATGGACACGAATCCAAATCACCTGGTATAGAGAATGGATCCTAAGAAAAATTGTGTTTCCTTCATCTCTGCCAGAGCACTTGTCCTTACCACGGAGCCATTGGCCAGAACCAACCACCCTGGGTCAGACTTTCAAATGTCCTCCATCTCCAGGGTTGACTTCACCTCCCTCCTTCACCTTGGCTCAGTGGTAGCGGTTGCTTGTGTTGACAAAGCCTCTTCCACAGGCTCATTCTTCCTAAACTCTCTTAACAATGTTTAAAATAATTGGATTTTTAAGTCCCCTGGTTAATTGGTAAATAAATCAATCAATATCATCTTCTAGAAAAACCTGAACTATTTCACACAGTGCTTCTCTTCTGATAGAATTACACTTCATGCAGCATATAAATGCCATTATTCTTCCGGGTCTCTTAGATTGTATTTAGCAGAATGCCTTCCATGCTTAGATTCTTTGATAAATTAGTTTGATGATAAATAATGTGAAGACAAAGGTGATTTTACCTGGGAAAACCAAGCTTCTCTAAAATAAACTATATTCTTTCCAGAATAGTCGATGGAAGACAGAATCAGTCCATGGGTCTGACAAAAGCACAAGAAGGTTGACTCTTTCAAATTCCTCCTTTTTCTAAGAGGTTGTTGCATAGGTAGTAAGTACAATAATAGTAATAACCAGTGAAGAAATGAGAACTTCACTTAGAATCAAAAATCACTGTCCATACTCTACACTTTGAAAAAATCGCTTTGATGCTAGCAAACTACAGTGCAGTTCTTCACACCGATTTGTAGGGGTGAAAAGACGAAATCTAAAGTAAATTCTAATTTCTATTCATTCCTTAGAACCCCTAGTTGCTGGGAGCCATGCTACAGAATAGTTAACCATTTTGCTTACTCTTCTCTAAATAAGCACTTACAGATAAATCTGATTTACACTATTTTGGTAACTATCAGACACATTAATTGCTGTTTTTAAAATGTCAAGACAGAAACAATCATTGACTATTATTGTATTTTGCAATGATTAAAAAAAGGGGGAAATTTTATTTTTCTTTCAAATTCCAGAGAGGAATCAACATCTAGTATTTTAACTGGAAAGGGAATGAACAAAATAAAACAAGTCAGACAATAGGAAAAACAAATTATATTTAGGCACAGCCATGTAAACTAGAGTATTGCCATGGAACATTTATTTTTCACAACTATTTTTGGAGGGTTTAAACCCAAAAGAATCAGACTTCATCAGCCAGTTCTTTGTGTAGCTAAGGTTGACAGCATTTTGGAGAAGCCAATTTAAAGCCAAGTTGGATTATTGAGTGATGCTTAACAGAATGACTACATCCCATATTTTAAGAATCAGATCCTGCCTTAAAAATACTTAAGATCACCTTTAACCCAAGAATGGGTTTAGCTCCAGCCTCCTGAAATGACTGAAAACATTCTACTCTTGACTTTCCGGTTTTGGCTAACTTTGTTCAGCATGATTTCTTCCATAGCCATCCATTTGCGTTCAAAGGCCACAATGTCATTGTTTCTAATTGCTGAGTAGAACTCCACTTATACACACAGAGCGTTTGGATCTATTCATCCAGTGAGGGGCATCTGGGTTGGTTCCATAATTTAGCTATTGTAAATGGAACTGCTATAAACAGATTTTGCTGTGTCACTGTAATGTGCTGATTTTCATTCCTCTGAGAAAATACCCAGAAGAGGGATAGTTGGGTCTTATGGTGGATCCATTCCTAATTTTTTGAGGATTCTCCACACTGCTTTTCAGAGCAGCTGTACCAGTGTGTAGTTCCACCAACAGTGTGTTAGTGTTCCTATCTCCCCGCAACCCCTCCAGCATCTGTTATTTTTCATATCCTTCATCTTTGCCAATCTGACTGGAGTGAGATGAAACTCAGTCTTGGGTGAAAGGTGGTCAAGCTCATGTATTGGACCCAGCAGGGGCATGGCAACATATAATCTAGACAACCATAGAGATGTGAGAAAAAGGTAGGGGGAAGGGGAGGAGGAGGAAGAATAAGGTGGGATCTAGGGACACAATCAATAATGTACCATACTCTTTATCCCCCTGAGAATCCAATAATATTTGTGCAATCATGTAATTCTTAAAAATTCACAACCTAAGCATTAATATCTCTTGTACGGCAAAATATAGAGGAGTCAAGAGACTAGGGGGTGGGCGATGCAGGGGTAATTCTGGTTAATATCATATGCCTCATACATGTTGATTTGTATGCATTTATAATTGTACAATAACTCAACTCCTCAATAAAAAAATAAAAAATAAAAAAATACTGAAAATCCCATTGAAGTCAGCAGGATCTATGGACATATGATATTCCAAATGGTTATTGTTTAATTATGTACGTCTCTCAGATATTATAATCTGTTTACTATGCATCATTTAAAAATCCATGATACTAAGGTGCTACTAATAAAATAATAGGACAGTATATCCAATGTTACGTGCTATTTGTTAACAAAGCTATCTTGTAAGCATATATTTACATATGCATAATGCATAACTCCACAAACATTTCTGAATTATGGGACAAGATTATGAGAATTCAGATGGAGTCCCCATGAGCCATGTCTAAATATTTCAAAGTCATACATCTGTCTTACAAATTGTTAAATGAAATGTGTACTATTGCGCTCATCCTCCAACCTTGATAAATATACCTCCTAAATGTCAAAATAAAATAAATGTAAATATTATCTATATTGCTTATATGTAACTGAAAGTCAGTACACTATCTATCAAGACTGACCTTAATTATTACTGTATAAGAGTAAACATTAGACTATGAATCAGCAGAACCTGCTAATAAAACAAAACATAATTCACAGATTATTATATATTTATTTCAAAATATTATTTTTATTTCCTTTATTTCCATTAAAATCACTAAATGTGTTAGTGCAACCAATATCTTCATGCCATTTTTATCCTAAAGATAGTAAGGTCAAATTGGCCAATTTTTTTTTGGTCATTGTAGTTTTTAGATTATTTTACGATAATTTCAATTTGAAAAAACTTTACTAAATACCAACCAGAATTGTTAATGAAATTTTTATAACTATAGTTAGATTGAGAACTCATGTACATATTCAAATATTACAAAGGCTCATATGTAATAAACTTCCATTAATTTACAAAATATTACAAAGAATTTCTTGCCACCGTTGGAAACAAAAGCTGGATCCATGTAGTTACATAAAGAATTGCTACACCAATACGCAAGAGTTTAATTGCATGATGCTTTAATGTTTCGAAATGTCTTCAGCTTCCATGGGTAGCTCTTGACATACTATGATAGCTCATGAGTACCTCAGGGAAGCACAGATCAGAGCATGAAGAGAAGAAATGGACTCCTAGTAGATATTGAGAATTGTTATTTGAGAATCGATTGTGTCCGTGTTTCCTAAGAGAGAGGACTCCAAAATTAAAGGTGCTTTCCTCTTTCTCTTATTTAAGCAAATTCCACTGCCTAAATTCTCCCTATATACCAAAGAATGTCCAACCCCAGGAGCAGAATAGCACAAACTTTGAGGTATACAGCTTTCATCTGCTTCTGTCTGGAGAACAGAGACCAATGATGGAAGTATCTCCCTGAAGCCTGACCGGTGTTACCTGCAAGGGTGTCTGAAAAGCAGGGCCCATCACAGGCTTCTTACCACATCTGGGATGCTGCAGGTAGTGATTTGCACATTGGTCTCTTCCTACCATATGCCTATAAATTCACAAATGATGCTGAGGCGGGTGCATTCCCAGAGGCTGAAGGAATTCCCTACAGTTATTTCAGTGGTGATGTCCCTCCTTTGCTTGCTTGTAAAATTGTCAAATGCATGACAGCGAGCCTGTGATGCTCTCTTGTATCCTTTGATACATCAGAAGTGTGAAGGGTAGAGAAGGGAACCAAAATATTGCTCTCCACCTTAGCATTGTGAAGCCAAACACAAATACAAGCTAGGAGACCTCTCTGCCTTTCCTCTGTTTGCCTAAATGCAGAGCACTAAGGCAACCACTTAACAGCCAGAGATGGCACCAGCGAACCCTAGAGACATCTGTGAGCAGACCTACACCATTCGTTTCTTTCCACAGTTTTCTTATCTTTGAGAGACTGGAACTACTTTCTCCTTCGTGTTATCATTGCTCTTTGTTACTATGTTATTTAACAAAGGCTTCTAAGGCACTGCATTGAATTATTTTTCTCCCATGTGATGGGCATGACACACATTAATAAACTTGGCTTGCTTTTCTCTTGTTAATCTGTATTTTGTTTCAGTGGAGTGTCTCTACTACAAATTTATGAGGGTGAGAAGAGAGCACATATTTTTCTCTCCCTCAGAAGCAAGTTACATAGTTTAGTACAGGTTCATGATCCTTTTTCTAAAATGCTTGGGACAAGAAGAATTTGGGATTTGGAATTTTTTTCAGATTTGTGCACACAAAATGAGATAATTTGGGGGATGGGATTCAAGCGTTGAAACAAAATTAATTTACATTTCATAAACCCCTTATCCAAATGTGCTGCATTTTGACTGAGGTCCCATGAGGTCAGAGTGAAATTTTCTACTCATGGTATCATGTTGGTGCTCAAAAGGTTTCTGAGTTTGGAGAATTTCTGATTTTAGGTTGAAGATGCTCAACCTATAGATTAACTATAGTTACAGTCCAACCACCATGTTTTGCTGATTGGAAAGCTGCCTTTATCTGGAAAGAAGCCTTTGTTTTCTGATTAGGTACCTCTTCAAATGCTCACAGAGTCAGGCACGTGGTGCACTAGGGACAGCTGTTCCTCCCAACCCACCAGCCGGTGTGAGTGAGTCTTCACTGTAAAGTCCTGATCGTTTCCTCCAGAATGGTGCCAGTGCTTATTACGGTATTGTTCCTAGAGAGACTTATCATTTGGAAGCTGATGGAGAAATAACTAGATATGAGTAGAATAGATGTGAGCAGTTGTACTTATCTTGCAGAATAAAGCCACGTGCTTGCTCTTCTCTCAAATGCGAGCCAAGAGCAAAGTGAACCTGAATTTTCTTCCTGTACCCTCTGGCTAGCCATATGCGCTGTCTATCCTGCCCCTCATGGCAATGAGACCATATGACCATTTCAAGTTTTCTAAGTTGGTTTTTTTTTTTTTTTTGAGAGGCACAGCAAAGTTCAAAGGTAACAATATCATTAATAATGATCAAAGAGCTTCTTTTAGGCTTTGCAATCTATTTGTGTTTCATTCAAATTCAAGCTACTCCATATTAGAGGATTGCTCATTTTTGAAATAGAAATGACGCCATTATTAAGTTCTATATGGGGAGAGTGTAGACAAGCCTTGCAGTACCCTGATCGAAGTTGGTATTGAGAGCCTGAGTAAGAATCAGCCAGTGTTGGTGTTTGTCAGAATCATTGTTGCTGCTTCCATCTGGTCTGCTTCCAAATGGAGTGTGTTGGGCACACACTGAGGCATCAGATGAACGGATGAGAATGTTGTCCATTCCATTAGGAAACCCTAGGTAAGCTTACGTTAACTCAGGTTGTCCTGTTCCTTAAACACAAACATTTGGTAGTAAATGCTTGCCTGCTAATCAGCTTGTAAATAATCACAGTATTATGAGTGGAAAACTTTCTTCCTATACTCCTCTAGTCCTGCATCCTACTTCTCCTACTCATTTTTATATGACAAGGAGACCGTAAAGATAAAAAGCACAGCTTATGCCAAAGGTTTGCTTATTTATAATTTTTAAATGAGTTCTCATGTATAAGCATATTAGCTCTTTATTTTGGAGTGATCGTTTATAAGGAGCGCATCATATTGGACCAATAGGGTATTTGGATTTTTAGAAGATAGTTGATTTTAGATGTGAAAATAAAACTTATTCGGAGGCAATTTAATGAGAGCATGAGATATAAATGGCTTTATTAAAAGTCATAACGTTTGGATAATGGGACTTAATAATCAGTTTATAAGCTAAAATATTGCCATACATATTGGTTTGAAAAAACTCAATTTTTTCCCTAAAACTTAATTTTCTTCCTTTAACACTGAAGCAAGATACTCTAATTAACATTTCTAGTTTGGTCTAAGAAGATTTTATTCTGAATTGGAACTACCAGTTTGTTGGAAGTTACCATACAAAGAACAACTTGTTCTGCACTTCCTAATTTGTCTTTGGGAGAAAAGACAGGTTTTTCATGGTGGCTCAGTGTTCAAATGACAATAGGAACTAATGGAAAATGAAATCCTGATTTGCCTCTAGGAAAAATCATGGAACTTCTTTGGTTTAATTTTTCTTTTATAGGATCTGGGTATTGTCTTTCCTAAGAAAATTTGAATATTAATTATTTGGAAATTTGAAAAAAAATCACTAGGTTTCTAGTAATATAGTTTACTCTAAATAATGATTCTCAGATCTCAGCTGATTTGAGTTTCCAAAATTAAGTAATTCAACAATTAGATACTCATGCCCACTGAGTGAAATTGATTGTTCTATTCAACAAAATTATTGGTTGCTCAGCAACATGCACATCATTGATCTTTTAAAGCATTGTGTGTTTTAGGGACAGGGAGCAACAGGGACTAGAGCCATAAAATTGAAAGTGGGAAACTCCTAAGGTTAAAACTGGGATAGGAAGAAATAATTATTTCAGGTGAGACATTTAGAAATACACATGCCACTCACATTGACTGAGCCTCACGGTGAATTGAATGACAAGTTTTGCTAATCTGTAAGAAAAGCAGGGGGGAATAGATTTTACGAAGAAAACTTCTTGTTATGACTCCTTTTATTGGAGGAGTGTGGGGAATAATGGAAGAACATATTTTTTTAAAAAATGAAATGCTTTAAGTTTCATCTTTTACTCTTTATCTTCTGGGGCATTTGGCATGTTCTGTCAAAAACAAAAAACAAAAAAATGAAAAAACCTGAGTGGTTTCCTTGGTATGCTTTCTCCCAAGTACAAGATAAGACTGTCTCATAACTTTACATCCCCAGACACCAAGCAATTCTGAACTGTTCTTTCTTGGCTAAACCTGCATTATTCCCAAAGCAACTTGGTAAAGTAACTGTGGAACTCAATATCTTCCTTGGCCATGTGCTTCTTCCCAGGGAGTTGGCACAGGAAGTAATGCTTTGATGTCAGCAATATGAAGCAACTGGGTACCTAAATGGGTGTCCTGATGGAAAGGAATGGTATCCTGATCTGAGAGTCACTCTAGTGAAAGATTCTTGCCACAGTCCTGGCATAGAGCAGGGTGTCACTTTGGTTCCTTAAACGATCATAATGCTTTCTTGTGCTATTGTTGCATGCCCAGCATCCTGCTAAATGCTTTGCTTTTACTTACATCTAGATGATTTGGAGAAGCCATAATATAGAGGACACTGGGCCAGAAGGCCCACTTTGGGATACCAACTCTGCCCCAAAGTTCTTCCAAACTTTTCTGACACTCAAAGTCCAGTGTTTCAACTTTATATCTCAACACTTCTCCCACAGGCTGTGGTGTAGATGGCAAGGCCCTTAGTGTGGCAAAGTACTTTATAAACTGTGCTTCATAAATTTGTGACTATCCAAATGTCACCTATGACTGATTAAAATTATCTAGCAAGTGAGAGCTAAAGTCGATGCTTCCACCCCAACAGTCAGGATCACTTTTGTGGGAGAGAATATTGGTGATCTTTTCCTCTAGCCAAAAATACATTCCAGAACCCTCCTTTTAATAATTAAGCTCCAATAAAATTATAATTAACAAAGCATCTATATTTGCACATCCAAACACACATACACTGCTCTAATCTTAAAAACAGAAATTGGGTCCCCCAGATGCTTCCCTTCAGGTCTGTGCACACCTCCTGCCTGTTTGTCTTGGGTGTGTGGGGAGCCAGTCCTCTGCACAGCTGATGCCTTTGGGACATAATCAGGAAAGAGAAAGGGGACAAAGAAGGACATTTGATCCCTGATAATTTTTAAAACAGGAAGACCAAACGATATTCTGTAAAGCTGTATCCTTCCACCCTAGCAATCCTGCCATGATTCCTCAACCAGCTGAATCAAGCCAGATATCAAATTTTGTTATCTCTGGTTACAAAGGCATATGCCTTCTTCTCTTGCACTTCATACTGAAGTCTAGATGTCTATTTATGATTTACTTTTCAAATAATAAAGATGCAGAGACTTGAATTATGACAAAGTGGTAACCAAAGTGTTTGGTTTCTTTGTAGGTAATACTGCCTCATTTATTATAAAAGAAAATACAAGAATTATTTATCAACAAATTCACTAGATTATATAATTAGATCTCTCACTGATATTTGTTAGATGTTATTTTGTTAAATTTTAATGATTCATTAGTGTGTATGTGTGTGTATGTGTGTTTTAAAGAGAGAGGGACAGTGATAGAAGAGAATCAATTTTTATTTAGTGTTTTATGTGGCCCTTGTTTCTCTAAGACTTCACTGTGTACGTGGTGCTGGGGTTTGAACTCGCTCCCTCGCACATGACAGGCAAACGCTATAACTGCTGAGCCACTGCTCCAGCCCCCATTAGTGTGTTTTTTAAACAGCAAATATTTATTTTCTTACTATTTCCGTAGGTCAGAAATTCAGGACAGCTTAGCTAGGCAGTTCTGGCTTAGAGTATCTCATGAGTTTGCTGAGATAAAGTTGTCTAAGGCTATATCATCCAAAGGTTTGTCTGGGACTGGAAGATCCATTTCCAAGGTGGCTCCACTAATATGGTAGCTGACAAGGAGCCTTAGCTCCTTACTGGCTTTTGACAGGATCCTCACTACATGGGCCTCTCTTTGTGGCTGCTTAAGTGTTTTGATGACATGCCTGCCCAGAGGAAGCAATTGAGAGAGAGAGAGAGAGAGAGAGAGAGACCACAATGACTTTTATGTCCTAGTCTCAGGACATAAAGATATGTTGTGATGTGACACACACCATCAATTCCCTCTTATTCCATTCATTAGGAGCGAGTAACTAAGTCTGGTCAACACTAAATGGGAGAATTAGTCAACTGAGTCCTTTCCTCCTGTTTCCATAGTGTACCCATCTCTTCCACTTTTCTCCCAGATTGGCTTAGGATCTCCCATCTGGCATCGTTCATCTGGTCTTGGGGCTGCATGCAGAAGGCTCTGCCTGGCTTGGTCAAGCTATAACCAAGATTTATGGGCACACAGGGATAAATGCTTCTGACCCTCGTTATCATACTCCATCCAGAGGCAGTCATTCTTAATATGACCTTAAGATAGCTCCCTTACCTGGCAAGGCAGTTCAACAATGCCATTAACTCATTGAGGTCACTGAGAAGCAAGCCTGTACTTATGGTCTAATAGAATAAAAGGGAGCTCACAGGAAATCATGTAGACCTCACAGATTCCCAAACACTGCATGTATTTGTCTGTCTTCTGGGAAGGATGTACAGAGCATGGTGGCACCTGGCTTGGGAACAACCATCATATCTGTTTCCCTCTAAAAGAAAGAATTCTCATAGGAATTGTCAAGGAGCCTGACTGTGGGATTACAGGTGTCGCTCAGTGTCAGAGTGCTTGCCCGTCATGCACGAGGCCCTGGGTTCTCTCCCCAGCACTGCAAAAAGAAAAGAAAAAACAGAAGCAGCCTAATTGCAAAACAAAGAGGATTATTCTTAGGCTCTGTACCTCAAGATGGCAATTGTGAGATGAATGGTTCTGACTATAAAAATTAGGGACAAAGAAAGGAGTCCTTCTCAATGAGAACATTGGAGAAGGTCAGAGGATGGTGAGAATGGAGTTGGGCTATGAAGGGAAACCTGGAATTGACACAAAATGAGTTGAGGCAACCGGAGGACACGTGTAGTCTTCAGACAGCTGTGGTCATCAGGTATCAGCAATTTGCCCCTGACTCCATTGTGAAGGATAAAAATAGATGTCCTGTAAGAGCAGTGTACCAAGTGGCAGCCCTCCTGGTCTGGGAGCACTGGGAGGGAGAGCATGTGTTCTGGCTTCATTGGGAGGTGGAGGCAAATGTGGATTTTGTCTAGTGTGCTCTCAGGAGGGAGCATCCTGGGAGGAGCACCGTCCAGCAGCAGGGATGACAGAGGCATCTGCCCTCATGCTGCACCCAATGTTGTTGGGGAGAGAAATGTGTATGCTTCTCTGGCTTCATTCTGCTCCCTTTCCCTCTTTTATGGGGTTGCGCAGCCTTTAAATTCATTCCTCAGTGCATCACGTTTGGGGGGATTTCCTTAGTTGAGATCAGCACCCACCTGCCTTGGAAGGAAGAATCCTTTAAAATACCAAGATCAAAACATATGTACTGCCCAGGGCTCAAGGCTCTAAATCCCACCATATTCTAGTGGAAAATACAGGAAGAGGCCTAACATCAATATTTTTCTCATGATTCAATTAATGCCTTCCAGAAAATTCATCCTTCAACTATATTGCAGTTAACGAGGTATTTAAGCTGGTCTGTTTACTTCCAAGAAACAGTATGGTTTCATGACATTTCTTGATTTACTTTGTTTTTCATCTTCAGTGTTCCTGTTTTCACCCGTTAATTTCTGGATTAATTTTTAAGTTAATTCCAGTCACTTGCACAATGTGAAAATTAGGCAAACAAAACTTAATCATTTATAATCTCTCTCACTCTCTCTCTCGTTTTTGGTTTTCTATAGACCTTCGAAACTATAGAAGAGAAAGTTGCACCTTGAGATTGTAAACTTAAGTGTCAAAACAAGCTATTCTAAATATTTCTCGGGAGAAAATAAGTCTCGAGTGACCAAAGAAGCATTTTACTTTTTTTATAGTTTACTTTATTTTTGCAGATATTTAATTTTTTTGAGTGGCTCAACACAGTCTTTCATATTGAAGGTATTTGTAGCTTCATACCTGCATAGGTAATGACAGAGTAGCTTAAACCCTACCCCTGTCCAGGATCTTCCCCCTCACCCACTGCCCCATCTCACCTCTCCTCTGTAATTCCCCCTTGTTACAGATATAAATGACCGTGTGCATGCATTTTAATCATTGAAATTGCTGGATTTATATGCCTGCCTGAGTAGACTTTGAAATTTTTAAAAATCCCCCAACACTTTTAACCACAAGGAAATGAAAATATAAATAAGCCCATTCGAAGTGCCACCTAAGGTAGAGTTTTAGCAATCGGGTACTGGTCACTGAAGAACTTCACAAGGGCATCCTTGGGGGGACTGCTACTTTCAAGGCCATATTTAGAAAATAAATTTAGCTCATATTTGCATGTTAGAGTCTTCAGGTGCGTGTACTAATCCTGACAGGCTAATCAGAACAGGCCTCAGGAATTTCCGTACACAAGACTGTCAGTTCCTCCCCAGAGGCCTTAGGATTGCAGTCAGAAACCAGACTGAAAGGAAATCTTCAACTGCATATGAAGGAGTGGGGAGGAATCTCGTGTGCTCTCTCCCTTTCTATCATAGTTTAAAAAATTTTTTTTCTTTTGTATTTTTTAAAAAATTATTGATACGGGGTTGGGGATTTAGCTCAGTGGCAGAGCACTTGCCTAGCACACTCAAGGCCCCGAGTTCAGTCCTCAGCCCTGAAAAAAAAATTATTGGTACATATTAATATAAAGAAGTGTGCTCCATTGTGGCATTTCCGTACATGTGCATACATAATTTGA